>JAOYMZ010033960.1:0-32452 GCA_025802335.1 Pinguicula primuliflora | reverse complement strand
TCACTCACTTCTTGCAAGTTTGTTATTCGGTAAAAGGTTGAGAAAATTGTCATTTTCCTACACTACTACTTCTTACAGTTCTAAAGAACGACTTGGACTGCACCAGACTGGTTTAGCTATGTTACCTCAGGTTTTTTGGTTCATTTTTCAGCTTCATTTTCCTTTGGTATTCAGTTTTTCTCCCAAAATGTTTGCTAATATTATAAAATGATATATGGTGTTTGGATGAATGAAAAATTGGTATTCAAAATAAAACAAAATATATGTGAAAATATTTGAATTATAAGTAAGAGTAAAGATCTTATCACTAGAGTATGGATCATACCCTCAATACTATTTACCAATTATATCCCCAATGTTTTAATTGGGTGACCTATCAATGTTCGTTATCGAAATTGATCGCACCGATGAAAAACCTATATATAAGAGATCAAAAGTCTCATTATCGTCGTGGACCCGGCGACGAAAAGGAATACTTTTTTGGGGTATTGATCTCTATTATAAGTATGGAATTTGAAATGATTAATTAGTCTTTTATAAGATTTTAGAAATTTAAGACGATGAAGTAGCCGAAATCGCGTCGAACATGATAACGAACATTGATAGGTCACCCATTTAATAAAATGGTGATATAATTGTGTAAATAGTATTGGGGATAGGATCCTTATTACAATCCATATATATATATATATATATTATATTTGTGCTGAAATTCTGAGGTCCCAAATGATACTATCCACATATATATATATTATATTTGTGCTGAAATTCTGAGGTCCCAAATGATACTATCCCCAATGATAAAAATATTATTATTCTGGCAACGATGGTCGGAAGCGGCCACACCGTTAGAAAGATCATGCATTGGAGATCAAAACCCATTTAATGTGATAATTATCTAAATTGCAATTAAACATATTAATTGCAATTTAATCCTTAATTACATTGTGTCATAATTAGTTAACGTCCAACAGCTCCCACTCGGCTACATAAGTCATACTGTTTAACGTAATAATGTAATTATCTTATAGCTCTCACTCGGTTACACAAGTCACGTCTTAACAACTCTCACTCGGCTACACAAGCCACAATGGGCCGTTCAAACTTTTTCTCGATGCTTCATACGAGTAATGAGTTGTGCGATCAATATTCATAACAAGTAATGTCATGTTAAGCCATCATCAAACTAACATGACATTTTCAAAATGCTGATACTCCAAATCCTCTTTGCATCATTGATAGCTACGAATTCTCTTTAAGCTATACAATATTTGGTTACATACATAATGTAACCGCCCGGGTAAATATGGTGAATAAGACAGATTGTTCCTTAGACACTAATGACCATTCATATCAACTCGACTGCTTTCCTAGCATGGTCCGCATGACTGTTAAGAACCAAAGTCTTTGGATTACATACTAAAGTAGCATCATCAAGTCTCAACTTCAAGTCATAACCCCAAGTGAAAGAGTAACGCTCAGGGTGGATCAAAAAAGTCGTGTGATCACACAATGACAATAAGAGAAAACTATTATCATTTTTACTACGGTCGTTATATTGGACATATAGTATGATATGTGTGTCATGCTATAGTTCCCAATGTCACGATCTTATACCATGTGAATCGTAGCCATTGATAAAAACACATAGTCTTTATCCTATACATTCGGCTTTAAACCTTAATGTGAATCAAGTTATTTCACATTCGATTCTCTATGAATCTCATTTCAGACCTACTGAAGCGACTGAATTCAACTCTATTAGTCTCAACCTTCCTGCTACATAAGTATAAGGGTGATTACCCGTGTGATAGGGTCAATCGTAAAGTTTTGTGACATTTTATATTGTGCCGTTGTAATTGATTTGCAAACTCGTAATAATTGCATAGCATGAAAAAGAAACGTCTTTCTATTTCACTAATCAATTCATTACATAAACATGTACAAGATGACGTCAAACCTTACGAATTCCTAGACTCATGATATGAGCTCTAGACATATCTCTAGGAATGGGTTAGGTCATTGATTCGACAATCATCTTGTCAAAATGAATATACTGAATATGATATGTCTTTGTTGTCCAAAACAAAGTAATATATTTTCTGTATGTCCTTTGTCCTCCTATAGAACTTTGGATACTTAGCGAACGAAATTGCTACATTATTTATCGCAATAGTGACATACTCTATTTCCATAGTTTGACATAGCAATGCAATCTTACTTATTACTGCACATTATATGACTCACCCACCGAGGATGATGTCATATCTAGAGGTGGACTTGGACTCACCAAGTCGTCTCCCCAATCGACATCTATGTATCCTTTTGAGTGCATATCTCTCCTTTGATGACACAATTAAATCAGTCGTACTATATAGGTAACGAAAGATTTACTTAACTGTTTGCCAATGAGAAAGTCCAGGTTACTTTGGTAGCGACTCATAAGTCCAACCACGAAACAAATGTCTGGCCGTGTACATAACATGATATACATTAGAGTTCCTTTAGCACTTGCATAAATGCAATGACTGCCACTTTAGTCCTTTGCTGATATAGTTGATGGACCGAATTGGTTCGGGAATATTTAAGGGAGAAAATAAGTAATTGTACGCACATAATGAATACAATGCATAATTACAAGGTTATAACATGTTGTTCAAGTGGGAGATTATTGGGATTATTCTCAACATGGTTGAATTTAATGCCAACATTGAGCATATGTGTAATATAATTATGTATTATTTATTGTCTCATAACGGTAGTCGAATTAAAGTGATCAAATAAGGTTACGGGTCAACAACTAATATATTCATTAAGATATGGTACACTAATGTGTAGAATAATTTAGGCAAGTAATAAAATCATTGATGGATTAATTTTATTAATTGCAATTAAGTGGGCCTAATTTCAGGCAACCAATAATATTACTTGTTGTGCTACAACTCTATAGACCCATCAGAATACATATTATATATATATTTAGGGATTGGTCCCCAAATCACACGATATAGAAAACCTAGAGAGGGGGCGGCTTCTAGCGTCTGTTTTCTCTGAAAATTCTGTCTTTTTTATTCTTCCCATTAAAGACTAAAGAGGTGAGATCGAGAAGCAATTAGTGTGCCGATCTTGCAAGTGCAATCGTGTAGTTTTGGAAGGCTTCTCCCTTCATGGGTGATTGCAGTCAAAATCTCGGAGATCCTATGGATTGAGGTATTTTAGTTAATCTTATGGATTGGATGATTCAGTCAGGAGAGTCGAAGGATTACAGGTCGAAGGGCAACGACGGCGAGGGAGACCTAAGAGGATATGGAATGAGCAGATTCGGTTAGATTTAATAGGATTAAACCTCTCTGGAGATAAGACCTCTGATAGGACGAGTTGGAGACGCCATATTACAGTTAAAGATACATAAGACTATATAGAGTAGTTATTTGCTTATTGATCTCTAGACTGATAGGTATTTAGTTATTTAGGTTGATCGTTATTTACGTAAGCATTCATTTATTTCGGTATGTACGTAGTGATTGGTTGGGGTAAGTAGGTATTTCAGTTATACTTGTTTCTCCTTTTTTTATTTTTTTTATTTTTATTTTTTATTTATTTTTATTTGTAATTTTTAATTTTTTAATTTTTTTTATTTTTTCGAGCTGGGGATCTCCACGGAAACAATCTCCCCATCCTGTTTTGGGGTGAGGTATGATTGCGTACATCCTACCCTCTCCAAACCCTGCCTAAGGGCGGGATTTATCGGGTATATTTAGTTTGGTTTGGTTAAACCTGCAGACACACCCATGGTGGTGAATCATGATTTGAGGATCATAGAAGGAGCAGAAAGTGCAGTGCAGACAAGAGTATATATCAACACTTGGTGGGAATGCTTATTTATCTATCACTACTCATCCGAACATTGCCTATGCTGGAATTGTAAGTCAGTTCATGCACAATCTCTAAAGAGATTACATGGATGCACCACTCAGAATCTTGAGATATATATCTCAAGGGGTCTCCTGATATTGGACTCATGTTTTAGAAAAATGAACATTTGAGGATTGAAGTCTATACAAATGCTGATTGGGCTAGCAATCTAATCGATCAAAGATCGACATCTGGATACTTCACGATTATTGGTGGCAATCTCGTCACTTGGAGAAGCAAAAAACAGTATTCCCACCAAGTGTTGTATATATCCAAACTATTCTCCATATATAATAAATGTTTTGCCTATTACAGGTTTTCACGAATAATAACAAAAATCAAACAACTAGCTTGTATTTCAGTCCAAATTGGAAGAGGAGATTATGAATGGCGAATTCAAATGTGAACTTGCGACCAAATTTCTCGTCTCAAGTCCTAGATAGAGATAGATGGATCTCTTCTCGTCTTCTTTTTGTTATGTGGGTAGAATACGATTTACGGGAATAAGGAAGAAGCTATTTGGAGGGAGGAATAAGCCATGAGGGGGACGCAAGGGTGAAAGGCGATCTCTTCTGGTCATTGTCTTCTCCGGTAGAGATTTAGACCAGATGGAGACAGATTGTTTAGTCACGTGGTCGTTTAAGAGACAAATGATTTTATACCGTTGGATTGTAAATGAACGAACAGGATTTTTTGTACATGAGACAACGTTTTGTCCAGTGTGGATTTGTACAGGAGGTGATGCTTTCTCTTGGTATATATTTGAGTTCCGCAATAATGACCATTGTGGAATAAGGCCTTGTTGGTAGTAAGAGTTGATTTAGAATATGCAACTTGAGTTTGAATCCTTCTGCCTCCATAATATTTTTGGATTACAAAAAGTAAATCCCCACATATTTCCTTGATAATATGCTTTTACAATATAAAAATATATAATTCTTAAGCAATTTTACATCACTTTTATCTATTTTTCAATTTATAAAACTTCAATAGATTCATTTCCCAACAATAAAAGTCAAACAAAAATCTTATATAAGTAGATATTAATTGAAATGGTAAAATATCTTGCACTAAAAAAATATGGTCACTTTAATAACTTTAAATTCTTTTTTAACGATTTTTGAATGTTCATGTAGAAAGAATTTTGGTACTTAAGTGACCAAACTTAGCATTTTAAATACAATTGGTTAAGATTTTATTTTTTTAACGACAAAACAGTCATAACTAAAAACTATGATATGTTGAAATCGTCTTGATAATATGATGTTAGAACTAGTCTTATATTTTAATTTTAACGACAATAAGTTAAAACAATTACGTATTGATTAGAAAGTGTAGTTTTGTTAACATTTTTTTATTTGGTTCTTCTATAATTTTCTTAGTAATCTTTTGCTACAAAATATTTTTTCTTCTATAATGGTTGCAATACAAACTTTTTTAGCAATAAAGATTAGTTCAATTTTGTGCATTATATTTTTTAATATAGTATTTATTGTTTAAATTATTATTAATTATTGATATATTTATATAAAACGAAATTGAAGATTTTGCCCCCCTTCCTGAAATATTGAATCCGCCAGTGCATACTATAAGCCCCAACCCTAAACCTAGATTAGTCGGGACTCGAGAGTGTAAAATGCTGTCGGATACTGGGGAGGAGCGGGAGTATATCTCCCAACTTACATACCTAAAAAAAAACCTCAACCCTAAACCACGTACTATAATAATTGCATATTTAATCTATAATAATTGCATATTTAATTCGGGATAGTTTATACATGCAGAAGTAAAGATTGAACAATTACTTACCCAAAAAAAAAAAAGATTAAACAATTGAATAACATTTTTTTAATTGAATTATTTCAAGAAATAGCGTGCTTTTGAAGGAGACTGTGTTGTCGAAAGATAAGCCAGAGCTGAAGCTTGATTCTTTCTATAACTTCTTCTTCATTCCATGTTTCCTGTTGAAATATCATTTTGTTTCTCTGCTTCCAGAGCTTCCATGAGGAGATTTTCCATATTGCATTCTAGTTCCACGCCATCCACGAAGGCTTAATTCGTTGCATGTGGGTCTGGAGACTATCAGCACCCTGATTCAGTGAGCGCGGGAGCGCAAATACAGGTATGTGTAGTAAGATATAAAGTTTGCTCCATAACTCTTTTGTTCTTGAAGAGTTCGTGAATAAATGGAGCTTTGTCTCTTCATCCTCTTAACAGAATAAGCAATTAGTCGCAGCCGCCAAAGTGACGCCAGGACGTTGGAGATTGGCTAGAATCAGAAGTCCTCTGTGCAGGAGACGCCAGACGAAAATGTAGACTTTTGAGGGTGCAATACTGTTCCAAGCTCTGTTAGCTCCATATCGATTTATATTCTCAATCCACTGCTGCTGCATGAGGTTGAAATATATCTGTCTAGTAATGGATTTTATCTCCATAGGGCCAGAACAAATCTACTTATCGGGTTCCTGTGTAGGAGCAGGAACTTGCCATAGCTCTACAAGTAGGGTAGCTAGTTGCTCCATCTCATTCACATTGCACAATCCAACACATATTCATTTCCAAATCCATTGATCTGTGTATATTCCTTTATCTGAAATGATGACATTCTTATCACCAACCACAGCATATAAAGCCGCAAACCTCTCCCCAAAGCTCAAATTGCCAAGTCACACTTATCTCTCCTAAATAATGTTTGATCTCCCTGACCAATCTTCCGACAAATATGTAACCAAGTAGAAGCATGTCGATTTTGGTGTCCATCTGAAGAGAGCATGTGTCTGGATACATGCTTATCACCATATAAGCTGTCTAGTACCCGTATCCACAGATACTCATCGTCTAGCGACAGCATTCGAACTCCCCACTTAGCTAGCAAAGTTAAGTTGAAAGTTTTTAAATTTTTAACCCCCAGTCCCCCACGTTTAAGCGGGTAACACATTTTCTTCCAACTCAATCAAATAATTCGTCTTCTCCTCCCAATTTTGCCGCCCACAGAAAATTCCTGAGTAAGCTCGTGATTTTCTTCAATATTGTACGTGGGGCCTTGTAGATAGAAAAACAGAATAGATGAACCATTATTAAGATAGATTTAAGCAAATCCAGTCGTCCTTCATAGGATATGTATTTATTTTCCCATCTTGTAAGCCTCAGTTCAATGATAGAACCAGACTCCATATCTCCAACTTTTTGGTGTTAGAACCCACAGAAACTCCCAGATATTTAAATAGGATAGCCACTGTCTGGCATTGTAGAATTCTAGCATGTCTAATTATGTCAGAGTGCCTGAGGTTCACTGCATATAGTTGCTTTTGCTGTAGTTAACTTTCAGGTCGGATGTAGCCTCAAAGATCCGCAGTGCCCCTTTGATGGTTCTAGTATCATTCAGCGTACCATCTCCAAAAATAATAGTGTCATCAGCATATTGCTGATGAGTTAGTTGTATTTTCTGTCTCCCTATCTGATATCCCCCCAGTTCTCCACATCTCATAGCTCTATTCAAGAAAATAATTATGCCCTCAACTGCTATGGCAAAAGGCATAGAAGATAGTGAGCATCATTTCCTCAATTCTCTGTGGAGTTGGAATTTCCAACAGCGGCTTCCCTTTTACATTTGAGACGAGGTGACACAACTTTTAATCCACCCAAACCATTAAGTGTGAAAGCCCATAGTAGTCGTGATAGAGAACAAATATTCCCAATCCACGCTATCAAACATTTTTTTTCGATATCTACCTTGAAAAAAATGCACTTCTTTTTAGTTCTCTTTGCTTTATTCAACACTTCGGTTGCCAGTAATACTCTATCCAAAATGAAATTATTAATTATATTTCTCGTTTTGACTTGGCTGCTTCATTTTATTTTATTTTTAACCGAGAAATACAAAACGATTATGATGATGTCACCGATTTTTCAAGTTTTCTTATTTTTTCTTAAAAAAAATTGACATAGATGAAAGTAAACTAGATCGTTGACAAGTACAAAAGAACAAAATTAAAGCCAGAAAAACGACGTCGCAACCACCACCAACCTCCTACGAAATTCTGCCCACCTGGTAGCAAAAGCTAAGATAAAAACGCTTCAGGCATTTAAACTCGAACGACAAAACCACCCAAACAGATACTTAACACCACTGAAACGGTCGAGACCACGACAACCGACGGGGCCCATGCTGACGTGGCGACAGATTGCGACGGAGACCCATCTCCATTCCCATCTCCGTCTCCGTCCGGAGTATCATTTCCGTCGGAATGATTCCCCGGTGCCGGAGCTGGTGCTATTGCCGGTGCCGGTGTCTTGCCTTTCGGTGAGTTCGGCGCCGGGGAAGGTGATTGCCCCGACGATGGCGGGTAGGCCGGGGACGGAGCTGACGGAGGCGGGGACCGGTGCCTGACGGCCAGCACCACGATGATCAGCTTCTCCCCGTTGAAACAGTTGGACGTGTTGCCGCTGATGAAGAAGAACGGCCCTGATCGCGTGAAGGTGAAGACCGAATCCCCATCGTTCATTTTCACGATGGGATTCGTCGTGTTGCATTTCTCGTAATCGTCGTTGTTCACCTCCAGCACCGAGTCCTCTCCTTTCGTGTACCTGAACACTGCATATACAGAACCACACACACACAAAAAAAAAAAAAAATCAACCAAAGAACACAGAGGAAGATCTAACAAACCGACAATATTTCTATTCTTGTCTTATTTACTCACAGAGTGTGTCATTGACTTGAAACCTCATCCTTCCAGCCCAATTATTGTAGTTCTCTGACGGATTCAACGTCCATCCCTGTTTTCCTCCAACAGGGAATTGAAACGAATGAGCAGCAGAGAAGAACATGAGAAACAGAGTGAAATAACGTAGGTAGACATCCATGGAGAAAGAACTGATTTTGAAGATGTTGTAGAAATGCTATCTGACTGGTTATTTGATTTTGATCTGGGTTTTTTCTCTCCCTACAAGACGAGCTGAAGCTGGCAAGAAAGTAAGTGATGCGGTGCAATTGCAAGTGGGGAAGATGAGATATATAGAAACAGAGTACCGAGCTTGCCGTTTGCAAACGCTGGAGATGGTAATAAATCAGGGTAATAAAGGGGCATTTTACTGCTGATATTGCGGGATTAAATAAATAGTCATGCGTCAAATGGATAGTGGTGGACACGTTGCAAATACTTCGAGATACAACGGTAAAGCGATGAAGAAACAAAGGAGAAAATGTTACTTTATTTCAAGTTTCAAGTAATGCTTTCATACATTTTGTTCAGCTTCAATGATCTTATAATGAAATCCCACAAATACTATTGTTATACAACCACAAGGTGGGGTAAACCACCACGCATGCTATTTACTCGACAATCAAATCCAAGTAGCTCAACTGAACTCGTCGTGAGTTGAATAACTTCTAAATATGCATACGCAGTGTTCCATACCTTACATATAAAAAAAACTAAGCTGGTGTGCAAATCTGACCCAACTCCATTTCTAAGGTCGACTCATCTGATAGTAACTCGATTCTTTTCCATTTTCTCAGCTGTGTAAGCAGCAAGAGACCAATTGTTTGCAATGACAGACCACAGATGAAGCCAATCCACAATCCCTGTTTAAGATAGATTAGGTTTAGTTTTCAATGATTTCTTGTCAGGATTCATAAGATATATCTCTGTTTTACCTTAACATGAAGCTTGAAATTGATTCCAAGGACATATGCAATGGGCATGCCGACCAAGTAGTACACTCCCAAGTTAATAAGCACGACCAAATGCTGCCAACCACAGCCTCTTGCAGTTCCTGTAAGTCCATGTTTCATGTTTCATGTTTCGTGTTTCGTGTTTCAGATCAATACATGTAATGGCTTGAAAGGTGAATCTTAACCTGATAAGATTGATTGTATATAGTCCCATAAGATGGATATGACGATCAGAGGGGTCATGGAGGCAAAGGCATTGATGACTTTGGGGTTGTTGCTAAACAAGCTTGCCCACTGATTATGGCCTAAGGCCAGTGCAGAAACAATACATATTGCCAGGAGGAGATTGATTTTAAGGGTGACGTACATGGCTTGCTTGGCTCGAATGGGATTTCCCGCGCCCAACTCGTTGGATACTCTCGTGCTGTGAGAATGGATTAAACACGAAATTGAGTAGTTCGATCACAATGAGAAGAAGATGGAAGGAAGAAGGACCAATGTACCTAGCAGCAGCAGCGAGGCCATACGCAACCATGTAAGTGATTGCTTCTGTATTCACACTACAAGGAGGTTAAATGCCGCTGATGAGTCGAGTCACAAAAAACAAATTGGTCCACCCACGCACACTTGCGCACACGTGACCCAAGCCCGGAGTAGGGTCGAGTCCATTTTCTAACAATAAGAGCGTGAACAATCCATAAGAGAGCATAGCATGACTCACCACATGGCAGTCAATGGAGTGGTTATTTCTGAGTTTGGCATTGTACCGGCCAGCAAGACAAGAATCTCAACAGCTGCAAACTCCAGACTGATTAATGAGAAAATTCAACAAATAAGAAAAACAGATAAAAGTGCGTAGCTTCTGTTAAACGAGTAAGGTAGGTGGGAAGCATCTATTTATCATGAAGATGAATCTGAGAAGTAACTTACAATAACATGGCAGCTGAAGGCAAAGCCAACTTTGCATTAATATAGACGAAATTGAAAGATTCGAACGTCAGGCCTTTCCAGGTATGTTTAAACTTTGTCGCTTTCACCACGTATAGTCCTAACATGAGAACTGAGATCCATAAGGAGATTGAAGCTGCTAATGGGGCTCCCCTGAAAGCAAGTCTGGTATGATGGACCAAAGTATAGGTGATGCCAATGTGAAGGGACAGTGGGATCAATGAGCACACGACGAGCGGCATAACAACAGATTGCGTTTGTAGAAACCGCAAGATGTTTTGGAGGAAACCATAAGCGAAAAGTCCTGGAATCAAATACTTCAAGTACACACCAGCCAATTTTGCTATTTCAGGATCTTGATGGAGTACTGTGAGAATAATATCAGAATACCACCACATGATGGATAGTGCAGTTGCAAAAAATGCCGTTATAATGCAGGATGACTGTAGATATATTCCCAACATTCCGTAGACTTTCGCACCAAATCCTTGCCCACAGAGTGTCTCTAGAGAACCACTCAATCCTGTCTAGAAAAAATAGCGGATAGTTCAACGAATATTGGTTAGATTGGGAAAACTAAAGCTGTTTTCATGATAAAAGACAAGATATATGTGCAATGACGACTCAACATACAAAGTGAAGGACAAGGCAATGACTGTAGTGTCAATTGGTTTGAAGATAATGCCTTTTGCCTAACTATTTCTCGTATGTAGCTAAAAGAGAGAAATCAAGAAGTGAGACAAGACATATTTTTTTGCCTGTATAACTGCTACATTCTCTAATGAAGGGGATCAAACTCCATACATCAGCATCAGCGATCTCTTTCAGAAATTATCTGCAGCTCTAACTATATATCAGAAACACTAATTCTAAAAAGGCAGAAGTTACTTCTATGACTTCCAATGGAGACCGTTCGTGTTGCTTATATAAACAACAAAATCATTCGTTGTAAATAAGAAATAAATACTTTTGAAGATAGTAGGTTCATAAAAACAGATTTTTTTTTTTACATTGGCATATAGACATTTCTGAGTATCACATCATGACAAGCAAGCAACAGCCACAGAAAATTGAGAGTTACCATGACACAAAAGCCAGAGACTGAAGCCCATGACTGCGCCAAGTTCGAGGCAGCAAGCTCCAGTTCTCCAAGGTGGCCTGTGAACATGACTGGTATCAAAGGGATGAAGTAGTATGCAACATTAGTGAGTATCATCGGCAGGGCAAATAATATCTGATGCTTCGCCTCCTCCACATCAAGAACATTACTCAACCAGCCCAACTTGACCTTTTCCGCTTGCTGGGGGCTATGACTAACCTCAGCATTCTGGCATTCTAAAGACATACTTCCACACAAAGAAACTACACAGGGCTCTTCAATGCTCTTATATACCATTCTCCTAGGTGAAAACAAGGGGTTTGGGGCGTGTGCAGTCAGATACTCACTGCATACTATGCAGTGCAAGCACTTTTGCGCGGGTTTGCATACCGACTAATCCCACGGTGCGACATGGGCAATACATGTTGCAGTGACTGCACGCACCCCAAACTCGAAAACAAGAGGCAAGCCGGGATAGGAGACAAAAGTAAATCTTGCTTAATCCTATCTCACTAGTGTATACATAATTGAAGATTTGGGATATGGACTATGGTAGAGCAAAGTATTGTTGAATAAAGTGGTGATAATTGTAGCCGTCCTAAAAACTTCTATTGCATGATTTGGGTATCAATAATAGATAAATAATTATGAAGTGATTTAGGTTCTAATAAGCAGGCAATACAATTATGTTCTACATGCAAATACGTGTGCCCTCTTGGAATTGTATCCAGTGTTAATTAGGTTGGTGAGAAAGGCAAGAGTATTGTACCTGCAACTGCCAACAATTTTAAACCAACTTTCCCTGTTGATCACGTCAAGGTGCCGCCTTTCGGACATTATTTTGTGATTTAAACATTGTAACTGTAGAATTTCCACCTAAAATTAGGGATTTATCTTGCATGTTTCAATCACACAATCACCCCTTTTCATATTGTTGCGAAATCCCTGAATGTACATATATTGTACACGACAAGAGTAACCGAGCTCCATCCACAACATAAATCCAGCCCAATGTGAACCGCGAGTTGCAGAGAACCCATTGCATCGATGTCTTCCTTCGTTGCCAATACATTTTAGAGCGCATAGCAGCCTTCATTTAAAATTGGTTTTAGAATCCGGTCTGGTTCACAATTCTGGGAAATCCTCAGAAGATAACAGATAGTCATGTGCCCAATCTACAAATCAAGGTAAAAAGAAGTTGCGAGTTATGTACATTAAGGCCCCTTGAGTGTTATTAAGGAGGATTCGCCAATCTTGTCAGATTTTTTTTTTTTGAAAAGTAATGATAAAAAAAATTACTAATCTAATCAGCTAATTTTTTTCTACTACATGGTCGTCGCGCTTTTTTAATTTATCACCATCCGGACTTCGCAAATCCGAGAACAGAGCTCAGAATTGCGAAATCCAGGAATTTGCACCCAGTCCTGTGAAATCCGGGAATTATAAATATCGATCTTCGCATCAACGGGTGTCATTAGCAACGCTAATTTCCATGCTTAACGTATCCCGGGCGTTCGATGTCCAGGATTTAACGTTGGCGGGAATACAAGCCTGGCGTTTGCAAGTCGAGTAGAATTGGTGGGAATACAAATCCCGGATTTGCGAAGTTCGGGATTTTTAGAATCCCGCACTTCTGAAGTCCGGGATGTTTATTATAAATTCACCCCCCAATCTTTACATTTCTACCACCACCAACACAACAAATATTCGACCATGAGCAATTAGTACGGTTCTGAATTCTACGCTGGTAGCGGTTCGTCTGGGCAATGAAATTATAATTTTCCACCCATCCAGGACGATGATCAACAGCAAATGAGTGTAGATGGAGGGTGGGAACCACCATGTAGTACCCAATCCACCATTCCACCACCTGAAGCCATCGAGATTTTTACATATCTCCAAGCTAATTCGGCGGGGCCTATAGATGGAGGTGAGATTCTTGATTCTGAACCTGATAGTGAGGATGAAGGTGAGGATATGTGTCTGATCCATACGATTCGCTCAAGACCTTGGGTCGATCAGATGTACCCTGCACCATTAGATGGTGGACCTGCCGAGTGGCATCATAATGCATATCCTCAACTTGGTGATTCTATGAATATTCCCCCACCTATGAGCACAAGTCATTTCGACGACGACATTGGTTTGCTCGAGATTGGCCAATTATTTAAAGACAAAGCACGTTTGCAGCGGGCCGTAGAGCAATATGTTGTACACGCAAAAAGAGAATGTTATGTGTACAAAAGTGATACAAAGAGATTGCTACTGCGGTGCAAACACTTCGAGAAGACCTCTTGCATGTGGAATCTCAGTGCACATTTCAGACAAATGGGTGCAAGTGGGAAATCATCAAAATGGGCTACTCCCACACGTGCGAAGCTAGTACGGTTAGTGAGTATCATCACAATCTGACGAAGAGTATGGTCGCTCGAGAATTGGTTGGGCTATTAACCAATGATCTAGGTACTCAATAGTTATATTTTTTTTTGATAGGTAACTCAATATATTTTATACTAGTACTTTATTATATTTTAACACTATTGAGTTTGATATTTTAGCTATTACGGTACAACATGTGCAACTGATGATACAATCTAAGTACGGTTTTGAAGTCAAGTATTCGAAAGTTTGGTTTGCCCAATAGCGAAAAATTGAGATGGTGCACGGAACACAGACGTCTGGCGTCAGAAGTTTGCCCACATACCTAACAGCACTAAAGCACTGGAACCCTACAAACGTTATCGATTAGGCTCTAAAGGATACAGATATTCTTACGGAAAAAGAGCTAATCTATGTATTTTGGGCATTTGGGCCGTGCATTGTGGGTTACCAACATTGTAGGCCAGTCATTTCTGTCGACGGTACGCATCTCTATTGTCCTTACAAGCAAAAGTTATTCATTGGTGTAACACAAGATGTTAGTGGACATATTTTGCCCCTCGCATTTGCATTGGCCGACGAAGAGAGCGAGGCTGCATGGAATTGATTTTTAGAGAGATTGACACTATACGTGACCAAAGACAGACCTACTTATATAATTTCTAACAGAGGAAAAGGCTGTCTGAATGCAATTAGCCGACTTTCAGCATTCAATGGCCAGATCGGTGTGAACAGGTTTTGCCAACGATATATTTGTTCGAATGTTAATGCGCATTACAAAGAAAAGGTGGTGAAGAAAATGACTTGGAAAGCGGATTCGACGACGAGCAAAATAAAGTTTCATGACCAAATAGATCAGATACTCGCTCGTAACCCTACTGTGCACCAATACTTAGCAGACATTGATGTAGCTAAGTGGATCGCGTCCTACGATGATGGTGCTCGTTTTGGAATAATGACAACGAATCAGGTCGAGTGTTTTAATAGAGTGCTTAAGGGTGCACACCATCTTCTGTTCACGTCAATAGTGCGACAAACGCAGGAGAGCTGCATTAAATATTTCAAAGCACGAATGGAAGATTGTGCAAGGATGACCTCAAATTTTGATGCGTGGAGCAATAAGGCGAGACTCTTCTACGAGAATGCGACTAAGCGCGCCCCAAGCCATATTGCAAATAATTTTGAGCCTATATAGGTGCCTGAGAGGTATGTAGCGCAAGTGACAACCAAAAAATCAGGAGAAATGCAAAAAGTCATACTCGCTTATCGTATGTATTCTTGTGGGAAGTGGTCGCGATTTGGCATCCCCTGCTCGCACGCATACAGGTTATTTTCCTTAAATCTAAACTTGATATTTTATTAAATATTAAATTTAATCAATCAAATACATGTAGGCTTGTCGTAAATACCGTGTGAATCCTCTGGATTACTACTTCTCGAAAATGACCATCCAAGCTCTTAAAAGGACATATGAAGTGCCATTCTTACCGCATGGTCAACTGTTTGACGTACCTGTGCCACCTTTTACGCTAACGCATTCGGTTGTTAGACGGCAAAAGGTGAGGCTAGGGCCCCAAGAAGAAAATGCGAGAATACCGAACGAGATGGATGCGGGAAAGTAGAAAAAACAACGTAGAGTAAGTATTAATTTCATTAAATTTGATAATTAAATGAATATATATATATATATTTCATTAACCATACACTAATGTTTTTTTGTAGAAAAAGCAGTCTCTCCAGAAATGCAACCTGGCGAATTTTACGACCCTCCCTTCTGATGCATTTTTTATTGACATGTATTTTAAAACTATAATTAATAAAATATTTTTATCAATAAACACATGTTAGTGAACAATTTATTACGTAAATTAAAATTGCACAATAATATTTTCAAACTAAATATTATTAAACAATTTCTAAATATAAATTACAACAAGTACACATTTTAAAAAAATATTACATGTGTGTTAAGCCTTCCTAAATCACAATATTAAATTATTTTTCATCCATTGTCATAACTTTGTTAAGTTTAACTCTCATAAATTACAATGTAGAGATCAATTCATCTACTTCCTTGTATAATTGATGATACATATTTTCATTGAATTTTAAAGGAGAGCTCAACCAATATATGTACAATCAACTATTCAAAAAAGTGGATGAACTGATCTCCACATTACAATCTAGAAGGACTAAACTTGTCAAAGTAATAACAATGAAAGGAAAATAATTTAATAACCCATGTGGTTGACCGGATGCTACACTTTTGCATGAATCCACCCAAAAAGAAGGAGTCCATAGTTTCTCCAACATTCATCCATCCTCCAAAGTGCACATCCAGCACCTCAGTTGCGAAACAGCTGAGCAACCGCCATCATAGGAAGGTTAAATTTGACAAAGTTATGACAAGGAACGAAAAAAATAATCAAGCCCATGAGGATGATTATAGCAGCACTGTCGCTGCAACTGAAATCTGTGTAACAATTCATAATTAATTCTTAAAAAATTGTAACTAAGAAAAGTAAGAAACAACTTAATCTTTATTGATAGCGAACCTTTCGACGATGGCGTGTGGGAATTTCCAACGTCGCGGCGGCGGCCGACATCTCTTTCGAGAAGAATGAGATGAAATGAAGGAGAGGGGCGCTAGCCTATATATAGGGGATATCCTGGACATCGCAAAACCGTGAATTTGCCAGATCCCATTCTTCTGATGTTTGGGAAAAATTTCCCATCAAATTGTCTAAATTTCGGACTTCGGACGTCCAGGATACGTTAAGCACAGAAATTAGCATTGCTAATGACGCCCGTTGATGCGAAGACCTTGTGGTTAAGAATACAGGCCGCGGCCTGTGCTCGGTATCCCGACACCACGTGTTACGGAAAGGATTTGAATAAATCCTTTCCATGATTAGTGGTCCCTAATTGTAGGGATCACAATTCCTTGATTGTAGGTATTCCATGATTAGAGGTTACCTTGTAAACTCTATATAAACGCTTGTACAGAGAAAAGAAAAAACAAGAAAGAAAGAAAGACACAAAAACTGGAAGAATTCTTCTTCCCGTGGAGTAGGGTTTTCCCGAACCACGTAAACGTCGTGTTCTTTACAATTCCGCAATATATTCATCCTAATAAGCAATAGAAGGTGTCCGGATAACAAGTAACATGAGTTTTCTGATCAGTACCAGCGACAAAACTCGCTTCTTGCAAACAAATTGGCAGGGTGAAAGAAATCTAATGCACTTTTTCCAGCACTATACCGCCTGTCAACGGCAAAGAACTGGAAATTGTTAAGACTCTTATTCCCTGAATGGGGATCAAATTACTTAGGATATCCCTTTTAAACGAAACTTGAGATCCTGGGAAGAAGAAAAGTTGCATAACCTGATAGAGATGGTCAGCAACTTCTGCCCGGAGGTTGAACAAGTAGGTGATAGTATAACATGGTTGCTGGATAACTCGTGAGCTTTCTAAATTTCCTGTGCGTATAAATCTCTAAAGGAGTAAGCAACAACTCAAGCTAACAAGATTCATTTAAAAGAAATTTGGTGCAAGATAGCTCCAAGGCGAATACAATTCTTCTTTTGGAAGTTGTTGGCCGGAAAAATTCAAGCTATGGATGCATTGTCAAGAAGAGGAGTGGTTGTGGAGCAGCAACAAAGAAGATGCATTTGGTGTCGACTTGCTACTGAGTCCATAAACCACTTATCCTTCCAATGTGACCATGTTTCAGAAATCTGTAAGGAAGTATATGGATGGTTTGGACTGCTAGATACTCTTGATGAAACGGAACCGTATAGCCACTTCAAGCAACACATGAGCAAACTCAAAGGACCATCAGGGAGGGAAGTTCGGAAAGCAATATGGCAAGCGGTAGCATGGTATATATGGAAAGAACGTAATGGGGTTAGATTTATTTCGAACGGCATAGAAGACGTTCCATACACCATAAAAGCCTCATGGTGGTGTTGGATGGACGTGGCAAGAATCAAGAACTTGCCATACACAATAGCCGATTGGTACCGCTCGCCTGTGCTTGCATCCGGCCTGAACTTCACATTCGGTCTGTCATGATAAAATGCTACTCTAGAGCAAGGATGAGCTAGATTAGCAGTCTATATATTAAAACAGAATGGTTTAATACTTTCAATTATACCTTTGTGATTTTTTAAGTGAAATAACACTTTTTACTCTCTTTCATCCCTTCTTATTATCCTCAAATCTTAGGCACGTCGAGGTTCTGTTTCACCGTAATTTTAGACACAGGTTATATGTAGTTTAGATTACAACATAACTTGATCATGTATCATGTAGGCTCAACTGACCAACTTTTATCATTTATTTTATTAAATGAATATTAATTTTACAATATAATTTTTTAATATTATTTATTCAATTAAGAATTGTATAAAAATAATTTTATAACGCGGGCCGCGGCGTTAAAAATAATTCATTTTGTGACGAGCCGGCCCGTCGGCCCAAATGTGTCATCCCCATTTCGACCACAACCATATCATCAGCCCGGTAAGAAAAGCACTTATTCCGACGGCCATGACCGCCATATCCAACTCCTCCTCCCTCTTCATCTTGCACCGCCGCCGCATCTCCTTCATCAACGAGAAGCTTTCAAACTCATCCTTCTCTGTTTTACCGTCTCTCTTCCTCCTCCCACCTCTCATGGCATCCAACAGGATACACAAACAGTCGCCGCCGGTCATAATCCCACCGTCCAAGTCCTCAGCCTGCAGGCTCATCTCCCGCACGTGCAATTCACGGCCGCCCTTCCCTCCGTACGTGAGAGACACCACAACCCCGCAGCGAACAGACTCCCCTACGCCGCCGGACAACACGGTAGCGTACCGGAGCCGCGCGCCTTCGCCCGCCCACGGACCCCGCACCTCCACCGCCTTCTCGCTTGCCATGTTCGCCGCCCTCTTGCTGACGGGGTCGATCAGAATCCAGCTCACCTCCAACCGTTCGCCGGATTGTGAATCCAACGCGCCGCCGCAAGCTATGATGTCTCCCGGGTCCAGTAGGTCCAGCCGGAACGGCGTGTTCAGAAACCAGGTTGACCGCGTCTCCGTTACCAAGACCTTAGAGTATATCAATCTGCCGTCGTAGCGGATATCGACGGCGGAGATTAATTCCGGAGCGGTCAATACCGGCTGTTGATGACTACGGGGTTGGTAGTGGCTGAGAGCGGGAAAAACGTCGGAGTAAAATGAGCGGTAGCCGGAAGTAAAAGCGGATACGGAGGAATCGTCGGTGGACGGCCAAGTGGAATTGCAAATACTCCTCCATAGGCCATCATCGCTGCACAAGGAATTCAATTCCTTGGAGGCGGAGCTGGCGGAGGCCAGGCCCGTTCCGTCGAGCCGATTAAGGATTTGGGTCAGAAGAATATCATCTTGGAGCGCCGTGATCGTCTTTATTTCGCCATAATCCGCCGGGTCAGAATCGGAGGTTGCCGGGGAAGAAGACATGTATAGTTTCCCCTGTTTCCTATTTCCTCCGTTTACTTTTAAGCAGGAGGCAGGGGAGGCTAAAGATTATTATCTTGCACATAATTTTTTATAATTGTAATGTTAAACTTATATGATTTTTTCATAAATAATTATGTGTGATCAATGTAATGTTGATAAAGACATGAGCTCCAATTATACACAAAATAAATATCTTAAACCTAAGACATAATAACAAGTGTTAAACATGTTGATCATATATAATTATCTAGGAAAATCTTCATGTGTACAATATTCGCGTGTACAATTTGTGTAAAATTTGTGTGTGACATCATCCGTTTTCGAAATTGATCGCATCATTGGAAAGTTTATATATTATAGATGAAAATCCTCATGCTGTGGTACGAATTCGACGACTTTATCACCGTTTAATTTAGTTTCACATTTTTCCCTTGGGTTAAGTAGTCCTAAATAGGGTTTTAGAAAATTGCGGCGATGAAATAGCCGGAACCGGACCAAAACTTAAACATATGATGTTCTATGTATAAGCTTTCTAACGATATGACCAATTCCGTCAACTGGCGATCTTAGTGGCCGGAATTGAAAATGCATATATTTTGAACTGTTTTTCTTAATGTCACCCGAACATACCCCATATATAATATATGTATCAATTATTTATTTTCTTTCATTATTTTGTATTCATATTATAAATAATTTGTACAACTATTTCTTTTAAATTATATATTTAATTGTATCGTGTGTCATATTAATGCATAGAAATTTTCAGGTTCCAGATTATAATTTTTATTACTATTATTATGATCCCGACATATGGTACCGATTTATGATGGTGATTATGACTTTTTTGAAATTGTCTTCTGCATATTGATTCGTCGTTTTGTAGTTTATAATGCGAATGTAGCCTTCTAATCGTACGACAAATATTTCAGATAATATGGAGCTTGATTTAGACCATCCTACCGCTGATCCTAAACTACGTCCCAATCATGAACTATAATACTAATGATAGGAACAGAAGACGACAAGCTCACTTAGGTATGTGTCTTACCAACTTATAAATATTAATTATTTTACATATTATTTTTGTATTAATATTATTTAATATTAAATTTTATTAAAATTTACAAATTAGGGAATTGTGCCCAGTGGTGAAGCGAGGACGGTCTGTGCCCCTTATCCAGATATCCTGGCTTCGGCTTGTACCGACCAAAAAAAAATTAGGATCAGTTTGTCCAGCAGAAGGGCGACCTATATCTTTATCTTCTGTGCTTCGATTCCCGCCGCATGCCCAGCAAGGTGGATCTCGAAGTTGGGTTTTTCCCATTAACGTCTTTCGACAAGATCTCCCCCCTTCGTTGATTCATCTGCCAAGTTCCAAAACTTCAGTTAAAAGTGTCAAAATTCATGAAGCCAAAGGTAAAGAAATAAAATTTCCTGAACTAGAGGCTAGCTAATTTATTAAAATTCAGTCCTCCAGTGAGTGAGGGGTTCAATCACAAACATGAGCATGGCCAACAAATTTAACGCTGGCACTGCATACGTACACAAGTTTTTTTTTCATACCTAAACAAGTTACAAGAGCATCTGCAAGTAAAGCAATATCTGGAGGAGCTAACATTGTAAGACGAAATCATATAATCAGGCAGCAACCATTCGTGCCTTAAAGAATTTGACGACAGATTAGTAACTTTGTTCGAGAAGGCGGCTGCCCAGCCCACCTAGGCACCGTCTAAGGGCGATCGCCCGCCCTGGCCGAATGCCACCTAAGTACCCGCTTAGGGGCGACTAAGCGAACGCCTAAGCAGCCTAATACCGCCTAACACTTCCTCGAACACTATTAGTAACTAATAAATAGCAAAGCAATATATCTTGTACTTACCTATATATGTCCATGACTCACCAAAGACCTTCTCGTTAAATAGGAAGCATCTTCCGAAGAATACGGTGAGTGCTTCACCTGGTACCTCCAGAACCATCTCGTAGCTTGGGATAAGACAGTAATTGAATAATTCGACTAATTTGTCACTCCGTTTTTACATTAGCTTTCACGAAGGGGAAAATATGGGAAGTAAGTAAGAAAGAACAACCAACGCAATCAGCTACCCGTAAACCATAACACTGTGGAAAGTAAAATGATAAATGCACCTTTGCCATGGTATACGACAGCAGAAGGAGACGAACTCCAAGAAGTCCCCAAAGAGATGGCTTTTCAGCTCCCTTTATCTGCAGTTCCAGTTCATTGCTAAGCTCTTTCTTCATATCCCTACCAAGCAATTTAGACCCACATATTTCAGCTCATATGACATCCATCACATTATTTTTGCATTTCATGAGAAATTTATTATATATTGGCATCACACATCATCAGCAAGGGCAGCAAGCCAGTAAGGATAAATGGAAACCTGGCTGCGCAGTTCAGTTTTCACAACGGTCTGAGCCTGGTTTAGGCTTGGAAGGCAGTTTGGCACTCAAATATATGGTGCATTTGGAAGGAACGTGTACGTTTTGATTCAGGACTAGAATCTAAAGAAACACAAGCATTTGAAGATTAAGTGAAGAGATATTCTCATAGTAATGGCTAAACATTAGAGGACGTCCAAGTATTGAATCTACACTTCAAGGCTAACTCACTGATCCAAGAGCAACTCTAAACAATCGAATATAGTAGATCCTTTTTGTTAACTAAGTGACAACCATGTCAGAGTTGTGAGTACAAAAAGATCGTAAGAAATACTCATCCTTGAGATTTCTATTCTCAACCAAAATTAGTAAAGCCTCCCAGTACATTGTGCGGCTCCACAATAACATTTCTTAACCTTAATATTTCCATCCGTATCTCGAATCTGACCCATCGAGTAATTATAGTCGTATGTCAGCTCCTGCAATGGAGGGATGTTTTCCATTGCAAAAAGCATGATGTGGGGCATTCGTTTGTCATAGTGATTGTAAATCACATTCTGGGCATACAGGTTGGGCAAACAGCAGTGGTTAATGAACCTTCCAACATTTCCATACTCTGCTGCATCAATGGTATAGCCTCCTCCTTCAACCTTCGGATCAATAAAAGTGGCTTCCTCTCCGGGCTTGACAGAAGAATCATGGTGATTTCGGCCAATATCAAACAGATATTCGTCGTTGCCCACTCTTTGTTCGGCTTCCCTGTCTTCAAGAAGCTCACCCACATATTCACATATAAAACTTCCAGAAGGAATTGAATTCAATGCCCTCACTCCCCATCCCCTGAACTCAGTCTTGAAGATCTCAAGCAGAAATTTGATGCCACTTTGACCAACTCTATTGTAGCAAGACGGAGGGCATCTACAACGTGGACCGCACTCATAAACAAGGGGTTTTATTTCGACTAAAGCACCACAGCGATTGTATGGAATTTCACCACCATTTCTCACAGCACACTTGCATCTTTTTGAATCAGAGCATTTTCCTGTACAGTCACAGCCAGTCAGGTGAATTGGTCGGAACCAATCAGGATACTTCAACTTGGAAATATACTTGAATGGAGGAGGCTTTTCACTGCCTAAAATATTGAGAGCAGAGATGGGAAAATGCTCTTTTCCTACTGATATATCCTGGACACACACGCCTGGACGGAATCTGGATTTATTTGTTTGCTTCAATTGTTTCCAAGCAAGCTCAGGTTGTCCTGGATTCCTCCTCAATTCAAACATAAATACTTGCTTACCGTGAGGGCCTGTTTCGGTCCAATAATTCACAACTGTGTAGAGACCATCATAAACGTATGTAGACATCAATTTAGGTTTAGTATCAAGAGGATCACTACTGGCCTTTGATTCCTTCCAACCCCGAATAACACGAACTGGAGTCTTAGCTGATATGCTGTTCCGTAGAGCCAAATTCCCTCTTTCAAGCTTCTGATCTTCAGGTGCCTTCGATCTCTCAACAACGTTTCCTCCCTGACCACAGTAAATTAATACATCAGAATCCTCAAAATCATTAGCATAAACACCAGCAGAAACGATACTAGTGGCAACTGGTACTCCATTGTGTTTCATCCAATCTATGCCACCCTGATATAGGCGGTGAATACCAACAAAAGTAAGCTCTACACGGTACTGAAACTCATCCCCCACTTCAACGCCAGGAATTTCGCCCAAGATCTGCTTATCCACATTAACTCCTTTTCCCATTTCTTTAATCATCCTTGTCGCATCTAGATCAATCCTTCTGTGTTTTTTGCCAGACTGCTTGGATTTCTTTTCGTCTTTCGGCATCAAGTTAGATTCTTCTTCATGCATGAGTTTTCTACAAATAGCTTGGAATAACCTGAGCGACTCCCTCACTCTGTTGCGGGCATCGCCATCACCAGAACTGCTGGGACCAAATGGCGGAAGGTTAACTTCAAATTGCTTTGGTTGGCACCTGGATGCAGCAGAATATTTAGGAATTTCATCATCATGGCTGGGACCTACGTCATCTGAGAGCGTCAGTGCACCAGCACTCGAATGTGCATCATTTGAATGATGTCCTTTTTTATGCTTCTTAGATGCACGCGAATGAGCATCATCTGAATGACGGTCTTGTTTGTGCTTCATAGATGGCGCTCGTGGAGACACAGACTGAAGGGAACATTTCCTAACAACAGCTTTGGCGTCAAGTCCACGAAACTGCTCCCTGCCTTTTTCTCCACTGCTTTTTCCATTTGATTCTGCAACACGTTTTTCATTTCTCCATGGACAAAAGGCCTTAGCCATTAGACAATGCACAATCTCACGGTCAACGTATACTAGTTCATTTTCCATGGTGGCCTCCATCTCCCTGAGTGCCCCCTTTCCAGAATAATCACACCACGTTTTAGGTGTTTCGTTTTTTACATGAACCATGTCAAACCCATTGAAGAATACTTCTTCAGAAGGCAACATATGGCATTTCACCTCAGATTCAACTTCAACTTCAACTTTAACTTTCACTTTAACTTTTGCAGCTGGATCTGGACAATCATTTCCTGAAATGGCAATCAACTTCTCTTGTTCAACTGGTAATGAAATGCTCCTACCACAATATGGAGGAAAGGTCCGTTTCGCTGACACTCTTCTGTGTCTGTATTTATCTCTACAACAAACTGAAGGTGGTAACAAGTTATTTTGCAGTATGACCTCTTTATCAACTGAACCATAGGTACGTAATCGGGACTTCAACTGCTCCACAACGTTCTTTCCATCATTCAGACTGGTTTGGCTTCCAATCATAGTATCGTGATTAGACGAATCACTTTTCATGTTATCCAGCTTATCAACTGTGATAGGTTTGGTTTCGGTCATCAATTCAACAAAATCATTTGTGGGGCCATCAGCATTGTAGGTTACAGCTTCAAATAACGGGAAATCCACCCCCATGTTGGAGCTTTTGACACACGGTATTGAAGGGTTGCTGACCCCAGAAGTCTTAACCCCATCACCCTCAATTTCATTTGTCGTCTCAGAATTGCAAAGTGCCTCGACCTCCACACTCCTTACAGAAATTCCAGCACCATTAGCCCTGGAAGTCGCTGTCTCAGAATTTCTAAAGGCAGTAGCCTGCTCAATCCCTACCCCATGATCTTCTTCCTGTTCCAAAATTGCTGTAGAAGCATTGCGGCCACATCGTGGCGGAAATTTCCGTTTTGCACAAACTTTTCTAGTCTTATATTTTGGCGCAAAAACATCTCCCACAAGCCTTTTGTCTGAGGTATCACAAGATAAGCTATGATTTGCTAAAGAAATCATTAGTTCAGGCCGAAACTTGTTCAACAATTCCACCAGCCGCACAGAAAGTAACAAATCTGAACAGCAATCGCAAGCAACCGGAAGAGTAAAACCAAGAGTTGAAGCTGAAAGGTGGAAGAAAAGATATTAGCGCCCAAATATGATAACCTTTGCTAGCTCGCAAGCGCTTAATTAATACTTGCAGCCCATATTATACATGTACTCAAAGAACAACATTGTTCGAAACTATGCAGGTATACGGACTCGCCCTAATAACAGTAATCCAGCCAACACCATTGCAAGCACAAACAAAAACCTCATGAGAGAAAGAAAAGCTGAGAATACTGCAAGCCGACCAGCATTCGAAATAATCTGCAGAAAAAATATGAAATCTCATACTAATTGAACGAACGACATATCAAAATAGCCAGTAAATATATCGAACCCAAATGATTTGACTAATAATCTATCGAGATCCATCACCGCATTACCTGATAATCCTTGATTCCAATCCCACCCAATTCTTTTTTCGAGTTTGTATGAGTGATTATAGGAAATCATTATCAAAGTCTCTAATCGGAAATGAAGTAGAACAGAGGCAAAAAATAAAAATAATTGTGGCACAAAATATTTTACATTTTTTCAATTTGTTACCGTCAAAACTTAGAAATAGAGAGCTATTAGGGCTAAAAACAGTCCGTCCGTTTTCAAAAACAATGCGTGTCTGTCCGGACCGGATTGGACCATTTTTGAAAACGGGCAGGCTGAAGATCATTCATTTTTTTCAGTCTAGATCGAACCGTTTTTAAACGGGCGAAAACGAGCTTATATTAAAATAAGCCCGTGTTTTATTAAAATAATTAATTTAACCGTTTAACTCATTTTATCCATTTTATTTTAACACGTTTTAACCCATTTTACCCGTTTGACTTGTTTTACCCATCAGTTTTACTTGTATCTGCCCATTTATTTATATAAAAAATTAATTAAAATTATTTAATTATAAATGCGGGTTATACGAGTCTCGCTCGTATCCGTTCGTTTTCAGTTTTACAAGCCCGGACCGCCCATTTTGTTAAACGGTCAAAGCCGAGACCACCCATTTTCAAAATTCAAACCGCCCGTATCCGGCCATTTTCAAAAACGGTCCGAGCTAAACGGGTTCGGTCCGGGCGGAAACCCATTTAGCCCGGACCATTTGCCACTCTCTATTTGGAAAGTCTGAAACTTGCACCGAGACATGGGAAGACTAGAAATAACAAATCTTGATTTTACGAAAACCAAGCATCATTAACATGACTAATCTATGCAATTAACAAATCTTGTCTTTCGAAAGTCCGAGATTTTGACACTTTGGAGGGAAAAATAATCCCGGCTTTCGGAAACCCGGGATAATGTGAACACCCAGTTTTTCAAAATTCGTGATTTATGTTATAAAAATGAGACTAATTTTACCATTCCAATACCACCAACACAACAAATATTCGACAATGAGCTGGACTGGCTGGAGCGAAAATAGCAACTGATGCATGCCTATATTAAAGACAACGACAAATCTCGCAATGGAACCTGGTATGCGGGATGAGGACTACATCGATTGTGAAGTATCTATTTCCAGATTTAGGCCTGAATTTTTGCACTGGTATTGGAGTTGGCGAAAATTTTCCCATCCAGATTCATACAACCAGAATAAATGAATTGTGACCAGATTGTAATCCTGGCTGTCCGATTCAAGTCACGTCCAGGATTGAATCTACTTTTTTCCAGTTGAACTCGCGGGTCAGCCCTTCACAATTCATTCGGAGCGGTACAATAAACCCATGAAAAATTAGAGAAGATCAAAACCCTAACCATGCCACAGGACGAAAATCAGAAACCTGAAAATGGCAAGACGAAAATCGAAAACCCCTCTTTCGTCCGGCGTGACTTCATGTTTTTGGTGACACAAATTATATGCTTCAGGATTTTGCTTCGTTCATGTGGCTGAGGAGGAAGGTGCGCCGCTGATGAAGAGACCGTACATGATGTTGCTCCCCCTGCCGCTGGTTGTGATGTGCCTGATTCCGTCTGGTTTCCCTATGTTCATCATGGTGGTCACGACGAAGACAGTGTTTCCGGTGAGCGGCGAGATGATCGGCGGCGGGATCTTCTTCTTTCTCCTGGTGAACGTCAGCCGGACGGAGAAGGGGTTTAGGTGCTGGATCTGGGCGGGTCACATTTGGAGTGGGTTATCCGATCCGACTGTTGAAGGTTGGCCCACGAATTTAATTGTAAAAAAGCATCTTTAATCTTGGCCGTCGGATTGAATCCGACGGCCAGGATTACAATTCTGGTTGTAAGTCTGGTTATATGGTCCTGGAGGGGAAAAGTTCTCTTGAAGTAGGGCCTATGACTCCTTTGCCGTTGATCCCCAAAATCGTCATCAAGTTAAATATCAGTTCTCGTGGTGGAAGATGTAGTATTTTCGTGTTAAAGCATTTATGGAGGCAAATAATGCACTTAATGATCCAACGACCCACTTATCTGCGATGGACGACGAAGCCAAGTTTACTGAGAAGTATAAAAACGGCCATTGACCAGCTGTTAACCAGTTGTGCCTTCTCAAGTATCTAAAAGGAACACCAGACATTGGTCTATGGTATACACCTGGTACACTGCAACTTCAAGCCTACTGTGACTCTGATTTCGCGGGGGATCAAGTGGACAGACGATCTACTACTGGATATAGTATCTTTCCTGGTTCATGTCTCATATCCAGGTCTGCTAAGAAGCAAAATGTTGTCTCTCAATCTAGCACTGAAGCTGAATATTGTGCAATGGCTCTAACTACAGCCGAACTATATTGGATTCGTATATTGTTCAGAGATTTTCAAGTCTCTCTTCGCCTTCGACCCATACTGTGGTGTGACAACATAGGTGGTCTCTCTCTGGCATCTAATTCTGTCTTTCATGCCCGCAGAAAGCACATTGAAGTCGACTATCATTTCATCAGGGAGAAAGTTCAAAACAAAGACATAGAGATCCATCATCTAAGCACGCAGGATCAGGTAGCTGGCATCTTTACCAATGGTCTTGGAACTACCCGTTTTCAGCTTCTGAGATCAAAGCTTATGCCGATCCCTCCTCCTTCTAGTATGAAGGAAGGTGTGAACCAGACAGAGATGCCAAGTGATAGTGAGACAGAGATGTCAACTGTTGACCCTATCAATTTGAGGGAAAGTGTTAACAAGAAGATTGCAGAGGATTTCACCTAAGATCTGGAATCCTGAAAATCTGGCAAATCTGATCACATACAGTTTAGAATCCTCAAAATCAGGGATTGTATAGGATTATCTAGCCAGAATAGATGCTGTACATCGGTTATATATATTGTCATATTGTAATACTTACCGTCATTGAAGATAATATACAAATCTTCCTTCACTAATTCAATGCCTTTGTGATTTCTCTGCAATCTTGTGTCTCTGAATTTCTTCATCATCTTTCAGTTTTTACCCTATTTACACACATTATTGGGTTATCGATTTGCTAACGATATCCTTCGATTTATGCAATAGTGTATCTAGATTTCTTTGTGCCTTCACTATAAATTATATATTATTAACATCGATTTTTTTGGGTAATTATGCAATAGTCTTTAAGCAATAAAACATCGATTTGTTTTATACCAAACCAAACATACCCAGTAAATCCCGCCCTAGGCAGGGTCTGGGGAGGGTAAGATGTACGCAATCATACCCCCACCCCTAAACAGAATGGAGAGATTGTTTCCGTAAAGACAACATCGATTTGTTTTATGCTTAATGAATTCTCCTGCTAATATTTGTTATAAGAGTAAAATCTAATTTACCCCCTTATGGTTTAGCCAAAATTTAATTTACCCCTCGTGGTTTCAAAAATACAATTTACCTCCTTGTAGTTTGGCGAAAATGCAATTTACCCCCTGCGTGAATTAAATGAGTTAAAAAAATTGGTTGCAAAAAACTATTTTACCCATAATGGCATTTATAATTATTAATTTTTTGAAAAGTATAATTTTAGCATAAAAAGGTAAATTAGAAAACGTAAATAATATTTTATACTATAATTTAAAAACTAAAATTATAATAAAAAATGTAAAAATAAAAAGTATAAAAAATACAAAAAAACGTTAAAATCACAAAATTGCAGATAAAAAAGTATGCATCAATATAAAATACATTAAAAAATACAAATTTACTGAAATTGTAAAAAAAAATTAATAAATAAGAAATTATTTTCAATAACAAGTTATGTAATATATTATGCTTGTGTTATCTTTTTTCTGTTTTTTAAATTTTTTACGTATTTTTAAGGTAATATTTTAAATATTTTCAGCAAAATTATATATAGTATTCCATATTTATTTTCTTTGTTTTTTAAATTATTGTTTTTTTATCATTCATTATTTTTTAGTTTATTTTAAAAATTGTAGATTATTTCAAGAAGTCCAGATTTGATTTATTTATTTTATGTTTTTTACAGGTTTTTAGTAAATTTTAAATATATATTTTTTAATTTTCAAATGAGGATATTTTAATCATTTTTGTAATAATTTTTAATCAAATACAATTAAGAAATAAGTTGATATATATGGCAACTTAGAAATAGATAAATTATATTTTTAAAATAAAGTAAATTAAATTTTAGCAAGTAATTTGGATTTTACTCTTTGTTATAAGCCCAATCAGTTTCGATCAAATTTTACTTGTGTAGGGTTGAAAAATCTGTTCGAAATGCTATTAGACCCAACGTAAAATTATTTTGGCTACAGCTGAACACGACCAGTTCTTCAGCATATTGGGATGTCCGCATGGCTAGGTAAACTCTTTTTCCCCACGGAATTGATTTATTTGGTTCACGGTAAATGATCTTTCAAAGCATATAGTTCGGAACTTTTGACTTTTGAATTTCCTAATGGGATCCAAACATTGGATCATCTTGTCCACCGGTAGAGATATTACACCAACGAAGCAAAATGCATAATGACGCTTTATGAATCAATCAATCAATCAATCTCATATATCACAAAAATATAAGATTAATGATGAATTCAAATACTACTGATATGGCTTTTTACCATTGTATTTACACGAGGTTGGAATATGATTATGAAGATATTAATTTAATTTGCTACATATTTTAAATGATGGATGCGGATATAAATTTTCAAATTTTGTAGGTAGCTCTTCTGTTCACGAGTATTTGGGAAGTTCAAATACTGTTGCCCAAGGCTCTATTCCATATTGCTGGTAATCCAATCGTAGACTTGCAGATCTTTCTCCCACCAGGATTGATATCCTGGTTCCCTCTCTTTGGGTGGTTCCGGTTCCCCTGTGATATGCTCTATTCGTCCCCGTCCGTCAATGGCGATTTCCATACGCCGTCGCCATATGGAGTAGTTCTGGTTATCCAGAACTTCAACAAGTTTCACATCCCCTTGGTTGCTACTCTTCGTCCCAGTTCCTTTTGGAACTAAGTAACTAACTGATTGTTCTTGCCTTGCAGGATCGTCGTGAGTTGCTCGCCGAGGACCTTTGCTGCCGCGGCCGCTGTTTCGGCCATTACACCTTCACACACTGCTTCTCAATGGTAGATGACAATAACGGGATTCCTCCCCTGCTCCGATACCATGAAGACATGTGAATTAGCACATACACACATAAGAACATAGGAATTATGTGGTTCGGCTATGCCTACATCCACAGAAGAGAAAAAAAAATTCTTCCTTTTTCTTCTTACTTTTTTGTACAGTACATTTACAATATATAGAATTTCTCATCTCCAAGAGTTTACGCGTTTTCCATATTCTAGCCCCGAGATTATGGGAATCATAACCCCGAGAATTAAGGAGGGGAAGATTTGATTAATTAATCCTTAACTAACAGCACCATAGTCAACATTTTACTCCTTTAAGGCATTGTCTTTTTTAAATTGCATAAATTCTTATACTTTTTTTTACAGTTTTTAGTTTTAGTTTTTTTGTAAAAGTTTTTAAATCAAAAATAATTATTATTTAATTTTAATTATTTATTAGTAAAATAACTTCCATTTAATTAATTAATGATGAACTAAAGATCAGCAAACAGAGCAGGTGAAACAGGTTCGACCTAGTCTGCCCACGAAAAAATAGATTTAGGTCGATCTGGCTCGCTTAAAAAACAGATCAGGCTGGCCTATATTTAAAAACAGATCAGGCTGGGTTGAGATTCTCTATGGTTGACCCGTATAATCTATTTTATTTATTATTATTTTTTTGAATTTTATAATATCCTACGACATTTTCCTTCATCCAAAACACGTAGACGACGATTCCAAACCCCCACTTTCAATTTCCATTCTCGCAAGTCGCAAACCAATTCTCAAAATCCCCAATTCCCCAATCCCCCAAGTAATCTTCGGTTGGGTAAGATTCTTCATTCTTGATGCAGCTGTTTTCGGATGTCAATGATCTGTTCCCCGTGGCCTCGTTATTTATGAGTGAATCGGAGTCTATAATAATTGTCACACTGTTTTTCTTGCTATAAAACCATTGTAAGCATTTGGGGCTACTCTTGTATGAAGTGAATAAACACCAGGATATCAATCTCTTGTTTCCTCTGTTTTTTTTTTTTGCTCTAGTTTTCATTAATTAGATGAGATGGTTGGCACTAGTTTCATGAATCGATGGTATTTTCTTTGGTTCATACACTTCATATCTGATGATAAAACAGGACATTGTCTTGATGATATTTTTATAGTAGAACTGTTGTTTTGACAGAAGCTTGTGAATAAAAATTGTTCATTGAAGGGAAAAGGGGAATTTGTGCATTTGGATAAAATTTAATTAATGCCTGTTTTATGTGCCCACATGTGTAATGTTCCTTGTTACCAAAATATAGCTTTATTTACCTATATGAAAACAACTTAGTTTTGATATTACAGACAGTACAGTAGTATAATCTTGAATGTTTTCTTAAATTTTTTAGTGGTGCATCCATTGTTCTTCTTTGACCCATATACTATAGTTGTCATAAGATCAAACAACAAGAAGAACGAAATAAGAGAAGATGAATAAGTTTCAAGAAGTCTTGAGAGGGGAGAATTCGTTCTCTCTATATTATGCAGTATAAAGTTTAAGATTACAACAATGTATCATCCCTATATTTATACACAAAGATTTGATATTCAAAATTCAAAAGGATCATCATTTCCTTCAATTGAGCATTC
>JAOYMZ010033949.1:0-16155 GCA_025802335.1 Pinguicula primuliflora | reverse complement strand
CTGCGTGCACAACAGACCCCCCCCCCCCAATCCGTCCCCCCGTGGGTGCAGATTGGAGACGGAAGCCAACTGGGGGGAATCCATTTCCATTGTCGTAGCGCACCTGCTCAAGAGTTCCGTTAGTGTTCCCAGAGTTGAAGGAGTTCGTCTCAGACTGTGGTTCACCATAGTGAAACGATCGATGATTGAAGCTTGGGGAGTATCAGTACTTGTCCGAATTTCCTCCGGAGTCATAGGATAAGTGATTAGCTCTCCGAAGTTTTCGGAGGATAGCCCAAGTTTGGACATGAAATCGCCCGAACGTTCTGGCTTCGGGGAATTAAGTTAACCTGGGGTCTAGAGTCTGGAAGCAGTGAGCGGTCGATTAGATCTTGCAAGGGTAAAGTCACTGGTCCCTTTCCAATTTCTTTCAATATCTCGAAACAATCACTTGAGTCTGTAAAGAGTTGTGCTGATTTGTAGCCATGTTGATTAACAAGATAAGCACCTCCAGTGAGTCTGAAGATATTTCTGCTGTCCAGGGTGAAATTTCTTGTCATTTTCTTGTGGGTTTGATCGGATTCCTGTTCGTTGAGAATTTTCCTGAGAGTTGTCTGCAGAATACTCATTGCAAAACAGATCATTACTAATAACAACATGAATAGATTTGTACGCATTTTGCTTTATGATAAGTTTCTGCTTTGCTTCATATGCTAGTTTCGTGATGTCTATTTCTGTGTTGATTTCATTGCAAATTTCTTTTAAGTTGGTGGCTTTTTCCCCAAAGATTTCCTTTCATCTTGTATACCATATCTTGTCGCATGCAATGGCAAAGAAGGTAGCATTATATGTGGTCGTCCCTGCATGAGAAATAGCTAGATTAGTAGATAACCATTCCTCTAGTGAGGTTATGCTCCAGAAATCATACGGTAGGACAACTCCCAGAGACAGCCAGACTAGTTTGCTCTGAGAGCAATCTCTGAGGGCATGTATAACCATTTCCGTCATTCCACAGAGACCACATAGTGGGGTGTCTGCAATTCGTCTTCGGAATCTCTCCGAATTGGTCCATAGTAATCCCCTGCCAACTTTCCATAGGAATGTCTTAACCTGCTCTTGAGTTGGTAGACTCCATATTAGTGTCCAATAGTCGTGCTTAGTGTTCCATCCTTTTGCAAGAAGGATCTCATAGGCAGACTTTGTGGTGAATATTCCTTTTGACGCCCATCTCCAGCTCACTTTGCTAGCACCTGCTTGCGGGTCAGGTGGGGGAATTGTTCGGATTTCATTTAGCTTAGCTGCTGGAAGTAGGGGAGTGAGGAATGACAGATCCCAATCACTGTCAGGGCTTACAAACCGCGCTGCATTTCAATCACCGTTGTACTCATCCACCCGGATTTGGGTTGGAAAAAACATTTTTATATAAAAATGTTTAGCATATCATTGTGTTATTGTGTTTTGGGTTTGTTGGTTTTTTGAGTTTCACGATCAACCAAGGGACACGAAAGTTGGAAGAGGCTGACAAATGGGCGAGGCACTTTTTGGCCGGTTTCGGGCGTGCATACAAATCAATTGTAGAGGGATCAACTAGGATGAACGGTAGAAGAGGGAGCTTAGATGGTGTCCAGGGATCCAGCCAGAAGGAGATATCTTGGCCATTCCCTAGTACCCAATTGATGCACTCCTGCACCAAGGGTAGCATCTTTCCGATATGATTCCATAGGTGTGATCCTGGCTTTGTAACTAATGACCTCCTTATTAGAGATTGGCTTAGGTTGTACTTCCCGAAGTAGACTTCTTTCCATAGTTTGAAATTATCCGATAAGAGATCTCACCCAAGAGTGAATAATAGGAACACCTAGATATTTTCCCAAGTTGTCCACCATCCTGATGCCTAATGACGAGCTAAGAGCAAGCCTTCGTTCCATTGGCACTTTTTCCGATAGGAACATCATCGATTTATGGGCGTTAATCATTTGTCCCAATGAACGGGAAAATGTCTCGAGCACTTCATTCATGACCGTTGCCTGAGTTTCTGTAGCTTCACCAAAAAGAACCAGGTCGTCCGCAAATAGTAAGTGAGATAGTTTGAATTTTTTCCTACCAAAAGATAGAGGTCTACATTGATTTGTCCTCATTGCCTTGTGAATAGCCTGGGATAGCCTTTCCATACACAGAATGAAGATGTATGGTGAACAGGGATCACTGTGCCTAACACCTCTCGTTGGTTTGAATCCTCTCCCTTTGCATCCGTCCCATGACATCTGAAAATAGTCTGCCTCTAACTGACTCAGTATAACCTTGGATAGATAGGCACAGATGTGCGCATCCAGAAGAGTATCTCGGATGAAGCTCCAGCTAACTCTGTCAAAAGCTTTCGCTAGATCGATCTTGAGTGCCATCCAACCTTTTGCACTCTTACTTTTCCTCATAGAATGAATGGCCTCTTGTACAACTATAATATTCTCGACAATACTGATTAATGAGATTATTGTAACAGAAGAATATAATCAAGAAAAAATGAAAAGGTTTTACGCGTGGTGCGATGAAACAGGTAACAAGATAGACGATACTGCTGAAATCAGATAACAAATGCAGCAACACAACCACATGCCATGCTACGGAACGAGTACAGGAGACATGAAGGTTCCATATTTGGGTATAGTCAACTTCACACTAACGCAAAGTTGTTTCCCATTAGCATGCAAAAGAAGTAATAAATACATGCATCAAGAGACTGCTTGTCACTTAGTTTTCTTCTGATGGTGATGAAGCACATATAACAGCAAATGCAGCACCCCTTCAACAAATGCAGCAACACAACAAAAAATACAGCAATCCTTCAACAAATGCAGAAACACATAAAAAATTATCAACACTTCAAACAATGCAGCAATACAGCCAAAAATGCGACAACGCATCAAAAACTCAGCAATACTACCAAAACTACAGCAACCCTTCAACAAATGCAGCAACACATCAAAAACTCTGCAATACAACAAAAAATCCATCAACACATCAAAAAATCAGTAATACAACCAAAAATGCATCAACCCTTCAACAAATGTAACAACACATCAAAAAAGCAGCAATACAACAAAAAATGCAGCAACACATCAAAAAATCAGCAACCCTTCAACAAATGCATCAACACATCAAAAAATCGACAATACAACAAAAGACGCAGCAACACATCAAATGTGTTCTAAATGCCAATCTAACAAGTTCCTCCAAGTATTTTATCATCATCGTCGTGCAACCTAAAACTACTTGAAGGCCTACATAAGAAAAAGAGATCATTATATTACGTGCAATAATGCAACTAAAAAATGTATTTATCTTACTTACATGTCGACAAGTTTTGGATAAGTTCTTTTATCATGTCCAATCAATTTACAATTGCGACAACATTTACTTTTTTTCATAGCTTTCTCTCTATTACTCTTCATTCTTTTACCCTCACATCTCTTTGCCCTCACTTTGAGTGGATCCTTAAGCCCTTGCTCGGATTGCAGACTTCTCTCACTCACTTGTATATCACTTATGCCATTAGAAGAGGCTGGAATTAGTAACAGATTCCTTTCAATTGCATTGAACCTAGCTTCAACAACTTTCGTTCTTCCATTAGTTAAGAGGCCATCAACAACTAATTTAGAAGCACATTGCAGTAAATCATGGCATTTTGATAAAAAGTAAGGATTTAAATCATGTCGTTCTGATAAAAAGTAAAGATTTCCCCTAGCATAACTAACATTGTCAGGTATGTTTCTCTTCATTTTAGATTCCTTATGTTGGGATTTCTAGACAATTAGATGACAAAATTCGAAAATTTTATCACAATTAATCATCAAATGATCATCTCCATTGCTAATTATATAAACATATAATTAGTTCATATATACTAACGTATAAAAACTTTAAGGTTGAGTTCTTACCTCAAACTAACCTTATATCTCAAGATTTATCATGAAACTACAAACATGAGACAACTACAAGTGATTTTGTTTCAAAACTTTTCAACTTCAATAAAACGTACCCTCTCACCTTCCTCCTCGATTCTTGTCACTTCATGCCTCAAACGACCACCGTCTTCATGTGTTTGTTTCACCCTATACGGAAGATACTCAAATACCTCATCCTGAAATTTGAAAAATATAGACCTTGTGTACAACTCACGCATTGATTCTAGTGGTATCTGGCTTTTCATTCATATCAACATGATTCAAAACTCTTTCATTATGTCTTAAGAGTCCACATGCAACAGTGAATCGGGTAATAAATTCATATAGAGAATTTTCATGCGAAACGTACTTTTTGAAGAATGAATGAGTAATTTCAGCTCTTTGACTGCTGGTCATGTAGGCAGAAAAGATAGTTCTCGTATAGGCTGGAACCCATCGAGCACGAATGTCAAACATGGCATTTAACCATTCATTGTGAGACAAACCATTCTTATCTACCACATCCAACCATCGTGATTCAATCTCTTCAGCACTCTCCGAGTCCCATATGCATGCTTTTAGCTTCGCAGATGATTCTTGATATGTCATTGGACCAAGTTTTTCAGGAAACTTCATCATAATGTGTCAAATACAATATCTAAAATTTTTCCAAAACACAATCAGAAGACATTGTGACAATTTTTTAGATTGAAATATATTTTTAAATTACCTATGAAATGTACTTAGAAGTACATTAGCAAAAGCCTTGGTCATTACCGCATCTTGATCGATAATTATCATTTTTAGTGAACCTGCTGACATCACAGCTAACCATTCTTTAAAAAGTCGCTCAAGTGATTTGCTAGTCTCATCACTAGGAAATGCAGCACCAAATAAGGTGGTATGACAGTGGTGATTAACCCCTACTATAGGAGCAAAAATCATAGAATACTTGTTGGTGTTATATGTTGTATCGAACACCACAACATTACCAAAGTACTCATACGATTTCCTCCAAGTCGCAGTCGACCAAAAACAGTGAGTCAGTCTACCCTCTTCATCCTTCTTTATAGTAAACCTGAAATCTGAATTTTTTTTGAATTCATCCTCAAAATAGTCTTTCAACAGGTTGGCATCGTATCCACGTAAAAACTTTCTATCGTCTCTTCTTGCATTATAAAAGTCTTGAGGCAAGAATCCTATCTTTTCAAAACCGCCAGCTTCTAACTCTAATACACTCATTTGTTGGTAGGTCGGGATGTTTGCTTGGGATAGTTGATCTGTTAACTCTTTTTGAACCTTAGTCACTTTGCGATGAGATCGCAACAAATGAACCCTCCTTGGTGTCGTAAGAGAGTGGCTATGACACTCTTCAAATTGAGAGACAACATAATTTCCTTCTGACCGATTTCAAGTAACTACAAATCTGGCTCCACATCTTTATCTGGTTATCCCTCGACGTCGTTGGTTGGGTTCATCTTTCTGTATTGACTTTGCCAATCCTTCTTTACTACAAACATACCCTCGCCAAGTTATCACATCTCTCAACCTCTTTTTGCTCGAATTAATTCTTGTACTGATATCAGCTTCTCTTGTACATCATCTAGATTGTTGAATAATTGTTTTACGAAGGGTACTAGTTCAGTGGGAACTTGCGGAGTATATTTCTGATTTACAGGGGAACTCACTCTTGGATCCATCCAAGTTTTATCCTGTATGATCATATGAAAACTTATTGTGTTAAGACATATCAGTAAGTTCACACATCAAAAAGGAAGAGCACCACATATTAAGATGTAAACTTGATCAAATTGACCGCATATTAAGACATATCAGTAAGTTCATGAACATACCTTGCAGATTGAATGAATTGTTCACTTCCCCACTTCCAAGTTTGCAGACAAGTTAATCAATTGCTAGCTGCTAGTGACTAGTGAGAACGGTAAAACCAAACAAACAAACAAAAAAGAAACTGTAAAAGGAATAAACTAAAAAGCATGAGAACTAAAATGCATGTATTTTTTTTCTAAGGTGTATAACCAAAAATGTAAAAGATGATTGAAACATGTATTTTTTTTCTAAAGTGTATAACCAGAAACTGAAAAAGAAATAAACTAAAAAGCATGAGAACTAATTAATAATGGAAGTATTCAGTTAAGATAGAGGAAATCGAGTGCGACTTGGACACCACGAAATCCAGGGCGTACTGTCCCGAGTAATTTAGCCTTAGGTGCCGAAAAGTACTGATGGGTGTTAGGATCGACATATCTGGTTCGGCAGAAGGTTGCGTCCGGCAGATTGAATGAATTGGTTGATTGTCTGTCTGTTGCGTCTTGCGTCCGGCGGAAGGGTCGCGGGGAATGAAAGATTGCGTCCGAGGCAGATTGAATGAAAGGTTGCGTCCGGCAGAAGGGTCGCGAGGGAGGGTTGTGAGGAAGGGTTGCGAGAAAGGGCAGAATTATTCACATTTTTTTTGTTTTTTTATTTGGACCGTCCGATTGAATTGACCGGTCCAGATCAATCTGTCTTGGACAGATCACATTTGTCCCTAAAAAGTTGTCCCTAATAAGAAGGGGAGTGTTCCCTTTGCTAAAAAAGAAGAAGAAAGGGAGTGTTCATTGAGGATTTTGGTTTTTGTGTTGTCGTTTAATGAACTCCAATATAGATATAGATATTTATTAAGTCCAACAAATTTTATAATTTTTAATTTAAAATGACATAATTTTGCTAAGTTGCGCGATTTTGGATCCCACTATAAAGCACCATCTCTTAGCACACCACTATCACACCACCACCCATTAATGGGTAAGGACACATACACACATGTTGGTGTGTGTATGTATGTGGGACCCATTACCCATTAATGAGGGTGGTGTGCTATAGAGGTGGTGCTCTATAGTATTACCGCATAATTTTATATCATAAACCTATCATTTCTCTCTTGTAACTAATAAATGGAACCACAGTACGCATTAGGTACATATGTAAGGTATATCAGTATTGTTGGCTTAGTGATATATCACCATTTTAATCTCATAATTTAAATTAATGTTCGAGAAAGTACTAGACGGTTCATAGGTGTTCACGGATAGCTTAGCGCCTAGGCGATCTAGGCGCCCGCTTAAATGCCCTTAAGCTTAAGCGAGCACTTAGACGATATTCGGGTGAAGTGTCTAGACGAATTAAGTGACTAACTTGTCGAAATTTACACACTGCTGCAACATAATATTGGATAACATTTGAGTTATTCTTTATATTTAATGGGGTCCCCGTGTTACATGCCATGATATGACATGTGAGATGAATGTGTTAGAAATTGTGCTATATCACGCGCCCATTTCGGATAAAGTTCACTCTTCTCTGTCTAGTGTGCATTGCGGCTAGGGTTTCGGGAAACCCTCCTCTCTCTCTCTCCGAAGTTTACTTCCGTGTACCAATTGCAGATCTGATTAATTTTATGAACTTCACCAATGAGTGGAAGGCTAGTATCGTGTTTTCTTTGTCAGTAATCTGATAATCTAGGATTTGTTCTTCGTGCTGTTGGGCTGAAGATGGCGACGCTGAACCCATTTGATTTGCTGGTCGACGATGATTCGGAGGATCCGTCTCTGTTGATTGCTGCCCAGAAGCAGAAGATTGAAGCCAAGAAAGACCGGGCTTTGTCCGGTAAACCGGCAGCGGCGGCTAAGAACCCGGTCTCGCAGAATAAGCCTTCTAATCCAAGCGCTAGGATGCCGTCGAAGCCTCTCCCCCCTAATCAGGCTGGTTAGTCTGCCTCCATGTATAAAGTTCTGAACTCTTTGGCATCTTGTGAACTGCGAGCTTTCTTGTACCCATTTGTTGGTTACATGTTTCTAGCTATTATAAATATACAAATATCTTCACTTATGTATCCTATATGTGTTGGTAGAAAAGATGTGTGTATGTGTTGGTAGAAAAGATGTGTGTATGTGTTGGTAGAAAAGATGTGTGTATGTGCTGGTAGAAAAGATGTGTGTATGTGCTGGTAGAAAAGATGTGTGTATGTGCTGGTTGAAAAGATGTGTAACTGGTTCGAGATGTCCAACTATTAGCAATCATAATTAAGTGAAAGGGATTTCCTTGTTTGACAAAATCATCGGGGTATACATGGAGAAAAAAGTCACTTGTTAATTGAGTTATAATCCACTGAATATTAAGAGTTAACTGATCAGTCATTGAATACATGACGATATGGAGGTGTAAAAAAACGATATGGAGGTGTCATTGTTTTTTACGGTCTGACGTTGGCCTTCCTGCATCATTTTGTCATTGAATGTTGTTCATTCTCTGGTGGCTGTACCTCTGAGTTTGTGATGTTTATTATGTTTATCTTGTCGTTTGATAATATTTTTACTTGTTAAAACAAGTTGTCAAGGAGGAAAGATCCGAGTCTGCACGAGGAGGCCGTGGTGCTGGGCGTGGTTATGGTCGTGGTCGTGGTGCTGGAGGAGGAGTGCCTTATAGAGATTCTGCCAATAATGAAAATTCTTATAGCAACAGGGATGTCTCTTCTGGTCAAATTGCAAATGACGATGCTGATGACAGAAAACTTAATGAAAGGCGTAGTGGCTATGGTGGACCTCGCCCATTTCGTGGTGACCGTGGTGGTCGCCGAGGTGACTTCAGCAATGGAGAAGTTGGAGATGGAGAAAGAGGTCCTCGTAGGTCTTTTGATCGCCGAAGTGGAACTGGACGTGGGTATGTGTCCTAAATAATCAAATTGGCTGCTTTCATCTCCATCTTAAAAACTGTGTTGGTAATTAAAATCTCTTGTGCATGCTTTACTGGCAACAAGGACTGCTGGACAACATTTTAAGTGAAGAATGAAATATGTTTCTCCTTAAAGAAATTAAATCATGTATCTATAATTTTATGAACTCATATGTGTGTGACGTTTTCATTGCTACCCTGAAGTAACTCAAGTTATTGTTCAGAAATGATTTGAAACGGGAAGGAGCTGGAAGAGGTAACTGGGGTACTCAGACAGATGAGCTGGCACAGTGAGTATTTTCTTGTTCTCTTAGGCCTGTAGACTATTCGATTCAGCTTAATGAGCTCTTTAGCTTTTGAGCATACATCCTTTTCATCTCTTTGGGTCTTTCTAGTCGCTATTTTTTATTTATTTTGTAGGGTGACCGAGGAAGCTGCTAACGAGGATGAAAAACCTATGAATGATGAGAAGCCTGCTGTAGAAGAGGAACCTTCAAAGCATGGAGACAAGGAAGCACCTGCAGTTGAAGTTGAAAAGAAAGAACCTGAAGCAAAGGTGAATGAATATATCCCGTTTTATTTACTGCATTGGTTCAGAATCTACTCTTCTCCTCCTTGCAATCCGGGAAGCTATTCGAGCGTTTTGTATTGCTGACTGTAGGATTTGAATTTTGTTGCAGTAGGTGTGTCGGTTAGCTATAGCCTATAATTACTGATTTCTTTCTTGTCCTGAAAGAGTATTCTTGTATCGACTACGATATCGTTATCCAACAGTGTACCCTGTATAGTCAACATTAAGATAGCAATTTCATTCAAAAACAGGAGATGACACTTGAAGAGTATGAAAGGGTTCTGGAGGAGAAAAGGAAAGCTTTGGTTAGTGAAAAAGCTGAGGAAAGGAAGGTTGATGTGAAAGTGTTCGAATCCATGCAACAACTTTCAAACAAGAAGGCTAATGATGATATATTCATCAAACTGGTGAGCCACTCCTACATGGATTTTTGCTTGTTACACATTATTTTTTGCTTCATGTTGCAATACTCTTGTTTTAATCATCTAAATGATTTGGTGCACAGGGTTCGGACAAGGATAAGAAGAAAGAATTGGCTGAGAAGGAAGAGAGGGCCAAAAAGGTACGCCTGCATTTGTATTGAGCCCATAAAACAAACAGATCCAGTAAAAATCCCACCGTAGGCAGGGTCTGGGGAGGTAGGATGCACGCAATTATACCCCGCCCTTCAATAGGATGGGGATGAGCCCATGTCTTCCAAATGCAAATATTCCTTTCATTTTAATTAAATTATATGTACCCTATTCCCACTATGTAAGGCTGCGTTCCCATTATCCATACATTTTTTGAAGTTCTTATCTGCTCTTACAACTGGTTGATTACTGTGAAACATTCTAATCTGTTCTGTTTCTCCCAACTGATGCTTCTTGGCTTGTAGTCAGTCAGCATCAACGAGTTCTTGAAGCCGGCTGATGGTGCGAGGTCTTACAATGCTGGTGGTCGTGGCAGGGGACGCGGGCGTGGTTCCCGAGGCGGCTACAGTGGAGGAAGTGAATTTGGCAATAATGGTGGAGGCTATAGTGGAGGAAGTGAATTTGGCAATAATCTCGAGTCACTTGCCATTGAAGATCCCGGACAGTTCCCTAGCTTGGGCGGAAAATGAAACTATTTTTCGTGCCGCTTCTGCCATTAATCTCCAATTTATCAGGCAGGAGTGTAAACTCGACTTGACGGATGCTTGCGTGCTAAGGATATGTTCTACAGTGTCACTCTCTATGTTTTCATTTCCTTTTCTTGCCTTCTGCTACAATGTTAGGGGAATACACTCGATGACTCCAGATATTTAAATGCTCAGTTTTGTTTTCGTTGGTTATGGCTATTTCGTTTGCGGGGTCTCTACCTCTACATAAGATTATCATTCGATCCAGGAGATTCATGAATTCCTACGTGAACGTTGTTGTCAATCTGTGATTTGGAAACAGCTACTTTTTTTTTTTAAATTGCATCAATATGCTCTAAGTGCCTGTTCGCAAGTTTTTTTCAAAAGCAATTTTTGACTTTTCAATTGCAGAAGTTTCTGTTACACTGTTTGCGATTTTGACTTTTGGCGGTGAAAACTTCTAAAAGCTCAAAAGCCAAAAGCTACGTTGGAGTAGCTTCTGGGAGGCTTAAAGCGGTGGTAATTTTGTAAATATTTAAAAATTTATTTTTAAGATAATTTTGTCTATATACAAATCGATAATATCAAAATATCCAAAAATTATCTCGTATTATATCTATTTTGTCATACTATTTTTTTTATTACTTTTATCACAGTAAAGCCACAACAGCAAACACTTTATAACTTTCTCATAAAAACAGTTTTTTTTAAAAAGTCCAATCAAAAGTCAAAAACAACTTTTTAGTAAAACTTGCAAACAGGACTTAAGATTGATAGTCTCAAGTGCTAAAAGTGATGATTATAGTTACTATGCAAAATATTAAGCATAATCTTGGGTAATCATCCCAAGCATCGAAGAGAACCGATTGTTTGATCTTTTGCCGAGCTTTTAACCATTGCAGAAGTCGAATCTGGACCTGAGTTGAGATTTTTTTATGATTCTTCTTCATCCACTATATTGTCGAGGCAGACCTCGTTCCTTTATGACCAGATTGTGGCTTCCCACATTGCCTTACCTAGCTCCTTCTCAAGATGAACAACTATTAAATATTATGCATGTGAACTAGAATTCATCAAGGAATAAATTCAAAGAAATCAACTCCCTTCCATTCACAAAACAAAAACAATGTAATCAATAGTCAATACGCGGCATTTCGCAAAGACTAGCCTAATCTTGGGTTTGTTAGGTAGCTGGTATACCTGCAACATGGATGTTTTCTAATCTTTTATATTGAAAAGCTAATCCATTGTGGGAGTGGGAAGAAAGATATACAATGAAGGATTTGTTGGGAGGTTTCTTTTGTTCAGACCATTCAAGTCTTCCCTTAAATATTTTTCAATACAATAGTAAATAATCGTGAAGTCTCTATATAAGCTGGCGCGTTCCAACCATCACACCACATTGGAGTTGCTCAACTTATATATTATTACAGTCACAAGGAGAAGCAAAGGTAAAAAAACATGAAGACAGGCATTGTATTTCTCCTCCTCCTCCTCGTCTCTCCCGCGGCCCTCGCCGCCACCACCCACATCGTCGGTGGCTCACCGGGCTGGGGATTCGGCATCAATTATGACACCTGGGCCAGCGGCCAAACTTTTGTTTCCGGTGACAGTCTCGGTAGGTGTCGATTTCTCTCATTTATTCGATCACCATTTAAAGCATGTAATAATATATTCTCTAACCACCATTTTATGCTCCAGTGTTCAACTATGTCTCCTTTCATTCCGTGGATGAAGTGAGTGAATCAGATTATCAGAATTGCAACACTGCAACCCCAATAAATTCATACCCCACAAGCCCCACAACCATTCCCCTCACCGCGGCCGGCACGAGGTACTTCATATGTCCGACGAATGGACATTGTGCTGGGGGAATGAAGGTGGCGGTCACCACCGAAGCCGCGACAAGCACCGGATCACCCCCGCCTGAGGGTAGCACCACCCCATCACCACCGCCTGCCGGTGGCTCCACCCCATCACCACCTTCAATAACTCCCGCGACTCCGACTCCACGAAATGGTCCTTCAACAACTACTTCGTCTCCTCCACCACCTCCATCTGGAAGCGCAGCGACCACCACGGTGTCCGGGTTAGTCGCCGGAACATCAGTAGTTCTGGCGGCCCTGTTTGGGCTGATGGGCTAGGCAAGAGGCAGTGCTGATGAGCTATTCCACAGTTTTTTTTTCCCGGCCATTTCATATAGTACTACATCTGTATTTGAATCCAGCTATGCTTTGTATTAATTATTTGATTGCACTGTAAAGTATGTTTGCATGTGTCTGCGCAAGATCCATCAGCATAGTAGCTTTTTTCACAATTCAAGCAACGAATAAAAGGAACAACCAATTACAGAAATATGCAGTAAACTCCTCGAAATAAAAGTCAACAAAGATCTAGTATGGGGATGCATTATTCACAGGCTGGCTATGTATAGTTTTCATTGACTTGGCCAGAAATTCTTATAAAATCTCAGAGGTTGAAGTCATGGGTGACATAGTTTTCATTGAATTGGTTTAACAAACTTGAATGTTTACTACACTGGGGGTGAAGTGAAGAAAGTAACACAAACTTACATTGTGGGAGGATTGGTCCATCTCCTCTTCATCTCGGACTTCGATCTAACTTCCTTAAGTTTCCCATCTAATCCATAGTCTCTTTCCATCACAAGGTTGATGCCTTCATCTGAATACCACCCAACACCTATGCAGAGGATACCATCTTTATTCACATCAACATAAGCAGTCACACCTCCGGGAAGCCAGAGGACAGACACATCTTGCATGTCCAGCATCTCTTCCTCTCCAAAGCGAGAAAGGTTTTCGGGGGAGTTTCTCTTTTTAAGGTTCTCCGTGCAGAGATAAACATATGGAGTGGCGATCCCTTCATCCATTATGGTATCCGCATCATATATAGGTGTGGCGCTTACCTCAAACACCTTCCATGAACCCGTCAGCTCCGAGGGTTGGATTCTCCTCCTCTGAGAAAATGGCTTCAGATCCAACTCCAGCTCACTTTGACACATGAAATATTATTTTCTAAGTGATGTCGCTTCAGGAATCCTCCAGCTACCAGTATAAGTGAGAACCTTAACAAATCAAGAATAGATCATAATACCTGGTGTCAGGGGTATTTGCTGGGCTTACCCATACTTCTTCATAAACTGCAACCCTCATTATTTGGATATTCGAACCCCCATTGCCGAATTCAATAGTGTGCACAACACGCAATCTTTTGTGGCAACCTTTAACCAAACACTAGAAAGGCCCCAAAAAGGTGATTAAATCATTCTTTTCAGGAGGGAAGTAAAGGATAAGTGATCAAATTTTGTTTCATCAGCAAGTTAAATTCTAGTTCTGAATGTTACTTTACCTCTATAGATGATCCTTTTTGTTAATTCAATATTCATCTAACACCACATACTAGAGACAAATTTTATTCATAAAATGCCATGTGATAATATTTTAACTATAAACTGTGAATGCCATAGTGAAAACTCAAAGTAAAAGAGAAACATACTTGTTCAAACCTGAATGTTGGCGAGATGAAGTATTTAGAGTCATCATATTCACCAATTAGAATATCCATTGGACCTCTAGAATAGGATCCATCCTGAAAGTTCATTTAACAAAAAAAATCATTAAGACAGCTATATGCTATTGCTGTCCAACAAGAAAAGTAACAACAATGGTTGCTGCACATAATCATTTTTACTTTAAAGTCAATATCTGATTCACATGTTCTCCACTCAGATTATACATAAGTTGCATTATGTCAAATATTTAAAATAACTTATCTCAGAACAGTTCAAAGTAGTTGAATGAATACCACCTCAAAGTAAACAAGACCAGGCTCCATCGCAATGACATCTTCTTCCATCACATCACTTCTTTCAAAATCAAATGATTCAATTTTTGGCACGGAGTAACCCACAGATTTTCTGTCAGATATTCCCTTTGAAACAAATGCATCTCTGACTTTATGTTCAAACCCGTCTTCAATCTTCTTGGCTTCACCATGAGGATTCAGGGTGACCCAATTGGTTTTCCTTTCTATTTTAGGAATTTGCTGCTCAGAAATAGGTGGCAATGCCTCAACATGAGAGACCGTGTAACAGTCGAATAAGTTCTCATTCTGGCTCCCAATATCAACCGGCTCCATCTCCGCAGTTATGGGAGAATATACAGCTCCCACTCCCATCCACATCCCACTAACGCTACTAGCAAATGTATACCATGCAGGGCGAATAACTGGTTCCTGCAATTACCGGGTTCTAAATCAAAGTGTAGAATACAGAGTCCTATCCGAATCAATATAGGAGTTTCATGATTATCACTCAAATTTCTATCATGATGAACATTTTTCTTTAATTTCATAAACTGAAGGCGTTGATATATGCATGGCATACATGATTCCATGCAATCAAGGTTAAATAACATATTTGTATAGAGGATCCCCACTACAGCAAGACTAATCTATTTATCCGCAGCATATACCAGATACCCCATATGGATAGATTACAATCCCAGAAGCAAAATGCTATCAAACTAATTAACCGCAGCTCCAAGTAATTAGCTGTTATTACCTGAGTTTGCAAAATGTTTTCAACTTCCATTAACATCGACCCAGAGACCATAACTCGGTCACCTTTACTATTCACATTTTTCACTCTCTTCCCTCCCTTTCTTCTCTTCCTCATTTTCTCTTTTTCTTTCTCAACTTTCGCCATCTCATTGTCAATACTCCAAACATTATCCTTCCCTTTTGCTCGCAGCCTCCCACTTCCACAATCAACTCTAGAATTCTCACACCCGCCTGTGCTTCCCCAGCTATGGATATGGGAAGTACCCTTTTCAGCCGAATTGCAGGAAATGCAAGTATAACGTTTTCCGCCGGTTGCAAACATGGAAATAGGTTGATTATCCGACAGATTTCCAAGTAATGGCTGCTGCTGGAGGCTTTTCTGGAATAAGCTGCTCTTGAAAGTTCTGCAAGCACTGATGAATGTCGATTTCATTGCTTTATAATGTTAAATTTACGACCATGTATATTGCATCCAAATTCGGATTTCAATTTTAGGGTTTGAAGATTTTTCTCAATTGTAGTGCAGAAACAGGTGCAGGTGAAACACCACCGTCTCCATTTCACGAGTGCGACTTTAAAATTGTAACTTGCCGATCCAAAAGTCGCGCTCGCTTTTCGACTGACTTCAAGAAATTTTAATATCGTTTTCAAAAAGGAAAAAACTTCTTGTACTACATTTATACCGAAACTTAGACCGTATTGATCAGATATGACATAACACCCACCCTTGATGTGTTGTTGTGCTAATTAATGGATAGTTTTGTCCAATTCGGTCTAAAATTTAGGTTTGTGTAATATGCCAAGCATTGCTCTTTAAAAAAATTATAAGTGAATGTACTTAATTTTTCAATAATATTTTGTGCCATAAAACATTTTTTCGAACAATAACATTTTTTTAATAACATTTTTTTATATATATAGTCAATGGATTTTCAGGCTCTTTTAAGATAAGACCGGCCCAGATAGGGTAAAGGAAAATTAGAAGAGCGTGTATCTTCGTTGAGTCTACGCCACTCTCAACCAATACGTACATAGGGCGGTCGTACATACGATCATATATATACGCCAATATAATTTCTTATATTTCTCCGTATCTGATTCTCGCGTCATCGGCTTCTTCTCATTTCTGGAAACAAGAGGAAATCATCAGATCGGAACCTGCGCTTGTTGATTTGACCGATGGCCTCGAAGAGAATCCTCAAGGAGTTGAAGGATTTGCAGAAGGACCCTCCCACTTCTTGCAGCGCTGGTAC
>JAOYMZ010033938.1:0-16158 GCA_025802335.1 Pinguicula primuliflora | reverse complement strand
AAAAATACAGGATTATTACTTACAGTTTCTTATATTTAAGATTCTGTTATATAATTTTGTTAAGTACTAACTGTTTTTGTGTTTTTATACCAGATCTGGGACGATCTTTCCACTACACCATAAATGACCCAAACATTGGTGGCCGATGGTGGGCCACGGCGGAGCTGGCTGCAGTCCGGTGGCGATGGGTTTGGACAATAAAGGAGCATTATTTTTCTAGATAGATGCAGTGTAGGGAACTAGGTTGACCACCTCCATTGGAGTAAATTTAATAAAAGCGTGGAATAGTAAATATTATTTGTACCATCTGCATTATGACAGTTCGTGTTTTTAATAAAAACTTTTCGTTTATTTGATTTCTCCTTGATGTAGAAATTTAGGTCGGAGTAGCCAAAGTTCGATCAGTTCTATATCGTAAGAAAACTGGGCAAGAATTTCACAAAAAATTGGATTGTCATAACTTGATTGGGCAGCGGGTTGACTCACTCTTTGTGGTCAAATAATATACCAATGATACAAAATATTCTTGCTATCATGATATATATTGTGAATGTCTCTTGGCTTTGCATTAACCTATTACTCCTTATTCAATGTGTATTTGTGTAGAGTTTTAATGTGACCTTACATCTTTTGTATGAAGCCTATAAATAGAGGCTAATGCATTGTTGTGAAGATAATACTTAAGAGAAGAATGAAATCTCTTCTTGGTTTTCTCCCTACATTTCTTGTTCTTCATATATTCATACACTTATTTTATAAAACGTTATTAGCACGAAGTTCTACCGTTGAAGGGCTACAAGGTTTGAAAGAATGTTGTACCGTTGAAGGGTTACATGGTTTAGAGGAAAGTTCTACCATTTAAGGGTTACAAGATTTTGAGGAGGTTCTACCATTCAAGAACTTGAGGAGAATGATCCTATCAGTGATAAGATGATGAGATTGTTTAAGGATTTGTTCTTTTCACTTTACTCTTTCATATTATCATTTTCACTATTTTTGTTCTAATTAGTTTATTTTCATTCTATTGTTCAAAATTAGGAACCAAGAACAAAGTTGAGACAACGGGCAAAGTTAACTAATTCTCTTTAAGTTTTTGTTTCATAAATTTTAAGAAATGAGATACAAAAATTATGGTAGTATGAGTGCAAACTCAAATTATTATTCACGTATAGTGAAGATGTTGATAAATGATACAAAGATGCAAATGATCCTTAGAACCATGAGATCTCTCTCTCGAAGAGACTATTGTTTTATCATAGTTGATTATATTATCTAGGAATCAACAAATGAGTGTTTAGGTGGATGAATATTTTCTCACTTTATGTGTATATGCCTCAAAGATGATTGATAATCATCATATGATAACATGGAATATTTAACGTCTTGAAGAATATTTTCTTTGGATCATTATCCCAAAGATATACAATAAGCTTATATCTTTGTGGAATGATTAGGTGGACCCCAAGAAATTAAAAGGCATAATATAGTACAATTCTTGCTTATGAGGATCACATGTAATTTTAATGACCAAAGTTTGGTGGTGTTGAATGAGATTGTTCATACAAAAGTAGACAAAAATAATTTGTTTTGATGCATGAGTCCTGAAGATAACATACCAAACCAAACCAAACACACCCAGTAAATCCCGCCCTTAGGCAGGGTCTGGGGAGGGTAAGATGTACGCAACTTAGTAAGTCCTGAAGATAACATAAATGTTGCAAATTTTAATCTTTATTTGCAAAGAAAATTTTATTGAGATTATATTCATGTTTATATTTATATAAGATTTATGAAAACTTAGGAAGAATATACATAATTTGAAGTAACAATATCTGATATAAGTACGTATTATGATGCTTAAGAATCTATCATCCATATGAAAGTATCGCAAGTGTATGTGAAAGGATCACATGTCATAAGTAAATCTTGCTTACAATATCATGTTTGAGATATTGTTTGACATAAATCTAGTAGGAAGATTAATTCTTTTTGGCGTTATCGAAATTGATGTATCAAGTTTTCATTGAAAATAAAAGGAGAAAGATATAATGTCTTTATAAGAGATTTTTAACACTCTTGAAAAGGTTAATCTCTATAAATATATGTTATTATTATTGTTGTATAATTATTTTAATCTCCCTAAATTCCTTTATGTATAAGTAATGATTAGATATATTAGATACTTTTCAAAGTATGATAGCATAAGAGTGCTATTACATATTTTATATTAAATAATAAAAAACGTAGTGTCACCCGAAGTTGGTAACTGCAATGTGATATTTAATGAGAAAATTAATTTCTCACTTGAAGTGGGAAAAGTTTGTGCACATATCTTGAATAATGTTAAATGAATGAGACTCCTAAAGAGTCAATAATTTGCTAACAAAAGGGACGAACTCTTAGAGAATGTATTACTACCAAAGTCTCAAAGTCCTTATGAGTTTAATGATATTGATCTAAATGGATATCATATTGAGACTAGACAGTATATGAAGAGATTTTCACTATCTTATATATTGCATTCATTATTTTGAATTGTCAATGTGTATAAAAAAGAATAATTATTTGTCATTCTCAAGTAAAAATTATCTTGTAGTAAACCGAACGTTTACTAGTGAATTTAATATTTTGGTATGACTTGTTAAACCTATCCGGTTAAATATGATGCAATATATTATGAAATATTCATGTGGACTCTACTTGAAAAGTTGAATTTTTTATATATAAGGGAGGCATGGAAGCCGAAATTACAGAATCCTGATAAGGTACAAAAAGAAATGCCTCAAGGCGGCTCAAAAACAAAAAAAAACTGTCACCATGGGTTAGGTGCTCGACTTCAGCGGCACAGCTTGCTGGTTCAAAATCTATTGTGCCTTGTGGCTGGCCGATTTGATTCTGCATCAAGTCTGTATAGATTTTGGTTTCAAATCCAGATTCCTGCAGACTGCGCTTGGCTAATCTGTTAGCTTCTTCATTTTGCTCCCGTGGAGAGTAGCAGAATCTAATGTATGAAAACTCTTTGCTGAGGTTGTCAATGCGTGTGGTTAGGGGCGTCATACTCGCTTGGTCATCCACACGATGAATCAAATTAAGCGCCAAGAGTGAATCTGTAAAGCATGAGATGCGACTTACACCTCTGCGCTTACTGATTTCAAGTCCATGTATGATTGCCCATGCTTCTGCCTGCACAACCTTTGGTTGGCCAATCCTTTTAGAAAATTCCAGGATTCTACGCCCCTGTTGAAATTTTTAGCTAAGCCAAAATGAATTTTCTGAAATATGAAGTAAGCCAACACCAAATGGATTTATACATCATATGCATATATATGATTTGAAGTGATTAAAATATCATAATGTGGATCATTTAGGTACTTTATTAGTTAAACAATGTATTGAGTGAATGTCCACATGTATTTTTCTCGTAAGTAGTGTTACTGAGATAACTAATCTATTTGCAAGTATAGTTCTCTGAATATGCAATCAAGAATATTATTCTTGATGATGTTGGTTAATCTCAAGTATTATAATGATTATAATACAAATATGATGATTACATAAATGATCCAGTTGAATCGTTCATAAATACATTGATGGACAAGTATTCTATATTGGCTAAGGACATGCATATACGGCAATAATAGTGTGCATCATGCCAATAAATTATCATATATTCTCCCTAATATAAATGGTTCGAGGTCAGGAACCAAATATCCATTTATTTTGAATGTATGATTGATTTACTAATTCCTTCCCCACAATTGCATAAAGATGTATCCTGAAAGAATATTGGGGATATGTAGGGTATGAATCTCCACATAAAATAAAATATTTAAAGTTTTGGTTGGAGATCAATTTGTGACAAAGTTTATCAATGGTCATTTTATTGGCAACGCTCCCAACATCGGGAGGAAAAATTAAGCAACTGGAGATAAATACTTCTTGAGAAGAATTATCAAGTAACATGGGATCATCTTACGTATAAATTCTTATGATAATTCATTTACAAAAGATACGAATAAATTGTCAGACGCATGTACTGACCTAAAAGAAGTTAATGTTTTAGTTGCTAATACTCCTATGATAAGTAATGTCAAGGAGGACAAATTTCTATTGATAATGAGGGTATGATATGCTTGAAGCATGATAGACATTTTGGTTCTAAAAACATGTATTCTCGTAATATAAAGGAGCAAATGTTAAAGATGATCAATACGAGAATAATCAAACTCTGAAAGAGTATGTATGTTGACATGATTGATCAAGTTTCAGAAAAATTCTAGAAGAACTACAGGCGCCTGAAAATAAATAAGATATCGATTGATTATGTCACAATGGAGAATGAATTGAAACTAGAAATAAGAATCGTCGACGATATTGTTCATGTAATATAGCGCTAAAGTCAATGGAAAAAATGAGGATTCCTAAACTACAAATATAGAAGAATGAAATGATTGTCCAATGTGAAAGACGCATGCAGAGTTGAAATTTCTTGCAAAATGTCATTTTTAGGACCTGTAGTCCATAGATCAAGTTATGTATAACAGGATAAAAGATAATTGGATGATTGTGCATAAAATAAAATTATGAGATATGGAATATGACTTGTTGCACAAGTTTCATCCAAAAGCCCGACATAAATTTGAAAGAATTGGTGGATGCAGTAACATTTATTGTAAGTCTGACAATAAAGTTCATATGCGTCTAATTTAGAAAAGAATATTTATAAAGTATTATGGGGTACCCGAGATAGAAATAGGAAATTTCCTATTTGTTTGCTAAATAAATCTTTTTATAGATCAAAACAATGTGATCGTGCTTGATTGTATTGTAAGAATGCATTCATTTAAAAGAGGTTATACACAAATATTCTATGCCTCTATATATTATCAGGAGATCCGGATCTAAATACGCGATTATTATTTTTTGAATATGTTGATACTCCTGAAGAGTTAACAAACGCTGTGATTTCTTTGAAAGAATGTTTCGAATGAAAAACTGGAAAATTATATTCACGTCTTTCGATGAAATATTTGACAAATAGAATATTTGCATCAATGAATTTATATATCGAAAATGCATAAATATGTTTATATGCACAAGACACATCTTTAAAGCAAATATCTTTATACTTCATGTGTCAAATTATACATTCTGGTATTGAGAATTGCTTATTTTTTAGGTACATTATATGGGTTAGCTGATATATCTCCTGATAATACTCTTATCTATAGGATTATTTATTAGCAAGATATAATTCTTCTCAATTGAAACACATTAGAATGAAATAAAATATCACCTTTTGATATCTAAGAGAAATAATGTGATATAAACTTGCATTATTAAGGATGCATGACTTTGTTGACAAGGCTCAATATCAAGTATAGACTTTATCAAGTCATTAGGTAAATCATGAACATATTTGGTTATGGGTTATAAATTAACTCATCATTAATATGTGAATTTTAAAGATGAGGAAGAAAATTCTCAACTACACTAGGAAATTATTTTAGCTTATTGAATTGATTTGACGATTTAGAAGCTATACTTGTTCACATACTGCCTACTATATATTTTGAAAGTTTGATCCAGCCGATCAAAATAAAGCGTGCTAAATGATGAAACTATAGGGGGAGAGAATTCGCGAAGTACTTTTTTCCTTCATTAAGGTTTTTACCCAATAGGTCTTACTTATAAAGGTTTTTAATGAGCCAACATCACGAAGGCGGATTAATGAGAATGATGTACTTTTTTTCCTTAATTAGGTTTTTTTTTCACAGGATTTTTTCTTGTAAGGTTTTAATAAGGCATATTCTTAATACAATGGAATTCTGATTATCTTCAAAGGCCAGAAATTGAGACATAAGATTGGGTTACATCGTCTCACGGATATACAATGATGCAATCATCGGAGGAAGAAATCTGCACTGTACTCTTTTCCTTCAATAAGATTTTTCCCATTGGGTTTTACTTAGGAAGGTTTTTAACGAGGCAACATCTCAAAGGCGGATCAATAAGGTTTTGAACATGGCATGGTACAAGCGACATTCAAGGAGGAGCATTATGAAATATATTGTGAATGTCTCTTGGCTTTCCATTACCCCATTACTCCTTATTCAATGTGCATTTGTGTAGAGTTTAATGTGACCTTACATCTTTTGTATGAAACCTATATATAGAGGCTAATGTATTGTTGTAAAGATAACACTTGAGAAATGAATGAAATCTTTCCTTTGTGTTCTCCCTACATTTCTTATTCTTCATATATTCATACACTTATTTCACTTATTTTATAACACTTGCCAAATTCTTCTGGTATAGTATTGTCAAATTCGATTGCTTTGGAGTTTTTTTTTCTTCTTTTGGGGTGGGGTGGTGGTAAGTAAGTATATTTATTTTATAACTATTCAAAATTTTCATCCTCTTTTTTTTGGAAAGTAAATGTCTATATTTCACTTATCAAAAGACTTTACAAAGTTACAATATGAAAGTTCTTCCATACTAAGCAAAAACTACAGCACCTAAAAATACAGCAATAGACTCAAAATCTTATATTTATGTTCATCACAATTTTCGGATTAGTAAGCCAGACAGCTGCTGTATTGATTCCTGAGGTCTTACCATGAGCAGACAACCAGCTCCAGACATCTAGTTTGATGTGTTCAACTATATCCTCAACTCCTTCATCGGCAAACCTTATGCAGTTTCGGTCTCTCCATAGGTTATACAATAATTTTCATCCCCTTATATAATCACTTTAACTAATACTTATACAAGAATTAGGTTCTTTGCACCAATCCCCATAGCCAATCACTAGGGCAATTTTTGTCAAGGAGGACTTATAGGTCACGGGTTCAAATCTTTTATTTTGTGCTTTTATTATTAGCTAAATCTCTCTAGTGCTCGTATGTTACATATAAAAAAAAACTAGGTCAATTTTGTTATGTGCTCTTATGATTAGCTAAATTTTCTCTAGAGCTTCATGAATGTTGGGTTGCTCTTCTTAAAGATGACATCTTTTCTTAACTTCCACTAGATATAACTTGTGCCTAAAGTCACAGGGAATTTAAAGCGATTGTTTGAAAAGGAGAAATTGCAGAATGAAACGTCATTGCAAAGTCGTCGAAAGAAAAAGGAGGAAAGCAATGGTTCAATAGCGACTGCCGTAGAATCCCGACTTGCTTAAGATTTGAGGGTAATAAGAAGGGATGAAAGAGAATGTAAAAAAGAAGTAAAAAATGCTAATTCACTAATAAGATTGCAAAGGTACAACCTGTCCTATTTGAATATATAGATATTTGCCAAATTATCATTTGGCAGACTATGCTCCATGCTCCAGAAGTTCCTGATTATCATTCTCTCTTGCCAAATAGAGTACTGTGGCAGCACTCTCTCATTTTCATCCTTGATGGTCGCAAGGTGGTCTAACCATTGGAAGCATAATTGCCCGGACTTCCTGCTTCAGGACATAGCAGAAATATGTGCACCGCTAATTCATGATCTTCAATACATAATGAGCAGTGCACCACAATCGTTTGCCAGAACCTCCAATACAGGCCGCCATGTTCTCTCAAGTCTAGGGTTGGCACCCACTAGAACTCCAAAATACTTGAAGGTGAGAGAGTCAATGTTGCAAGTAAGAATGCTAGCATACTTTCCTAGTATCACTGATGTTCACAAAAAAGTGACTCTTTTTAAAGTTTACTGTTAATCCATAGATTAGTTCGAATGTCCTTAGTATCCTCTTTATGGCTAATATATTTGCGTTCATTCCATTTCCAAAGAGGGTTAGACATACATTCCCTTCTCCAGCTTTATATCCATGTAGATATCCCAATTCCCAATGTTGCTGCTTTAGCTAGTAGTTCATGTAGCCCCTCAACTGCTAATGCAAATAGAAGTGGTGACAATGTGTCACCTTGCTATAGGCCTTTCTTCATTTTAAACTCACTGCAGTAAGGATGGCAATGGGGCGAGGCGGGGTGGGTCAGAGCCGCCCCAGACCTGCCCTGCAGACCCAGGAGACGGACCCGGACCCGCCCCGTGGAGGTCAGATTTTTGGACTGGGTCAGGTTAAACCCCATTCACACCCGAATTTTTTTTTTTATTTTTACTAATATTAGACAAATAATTTTAAAAAATAATGTTTAAGTATAAAAAATTTGCAAAAAAAAAATATTTATATATTAATTAAAGGGGCGAGGTGGGTCCGGAATGGGTCTCCCACTCTGGACCCGGACACGCAGCGGGGTGGATCTGGATTGCCCCACTCGGGTGGGTCCAAATTGTCATCCCTACACCGCAGGCATTATCGTTGAGTGCAATAGACATGTAAGTTGATTCTATACAACCTGTTATCCAACTTAGCCACTCATTGCTGAATCCCATAGCTAGCTTTATATCACACAGATAATCCTAATTCACACGGTCAAATCTTTTGGAGATCAACTTTCAAAAGGGAGCACGGTTCTTCTTAGATTTTGCTCAAAATTTCATTTGTTAAGACAACACTGTCCATTATATTTCTACCAGGTATGAAGCACATTTGACTAAGAGAGATAACCTGCGATAGAATACTGCCAAGTCTTTTAGCCAAAACTTTGTTGAGTATCTTATATATTGCACCAACAATCTATATGGGATGAAACAAACTGAAAAATGTCATTTCATGTCTGGTAGCAGAAACAAACTGAAAAAATGCTACTATCAAGAAATTCCATGATGCTCCATGATGCACTGCTGCTCTGTTTAAAACTGATTCCCTCCCATGTCCGTGTGGTCTGCTCTGTTTAAAGTGTAGATTGTAACACCACATTCCTATCTAAGTTGATTCTTTTTTACTCGTCTAATCCGTGTGGCACAATTTACAACATGCCCAAGTTTGCACTCAATTTCAACTTTTCCTCTGTCTCAACAAAGAAGGACTTACAGAGACAAATCACCAAGAGGCTGATCCTTCTACATATTGCTTCCACACTCGTGGCTTCTCTCAATGATTCTTGATGCCTCATTTTCCATTCCAAGTGGCAAAAGTGATGCTGCGTCAAGGTAAAAAGCAGTTGGCCAATCTGGGTAGTGCTTTGGTAGCATCCCCAAGTGCTTCGGACATATCATTCATCAATCATGATAGATATCGTCGAGCAAATATTGTAGGAGAAAACATTGCCCCCACTGTCAATGAACTGCATCAGGGAAATCATCTGGGTTCTCTGAATCAACTGAAGGGTTATGACATGTGAGAATGATGGAAACGCTACGGTTACCTGAGTATAGCTGCTGATCGATGATACCCTATACCTGATGCTATTAACTTCAATACCCCATAGGGCGTGTAACTCGTATTCGACAAAGTACTGAGCGGATCCTATTCGGCAAAGAACTGCCCAGCGCCTAGGTGGCTTAGTCGCCAATATAAGCGGCCTAAGCAGTCACTTTAGCGATTCGTTCAGGACGGAAGGCGACTTTCCAATGCCTAAGCTGCCCAGGCGACCGCCTTCTCCAACAGAACGTGTAACCAACAGTAACAGAAGTCATGAAACCAACAATACTAGTGTACATTCAGAGCATCTTGTAAAACAAACCTTTGTATATACTACTGTATGTCAAGCAGTGTATCAACCAGAAGCTTTTTCAAGTCAGAAAGATCTAATCTATACATAAACTAACTTAACTTGCACACGCTTAACAGAACACACCGACAAAAGATGAAAACCAGATCAAAATCCCTTGTCCGAGCTCCAAACTTCAACGCATTGTTGATGTTTCCTAGTCACAAACATTCTTCCTCCTCCAAAGCCGAAATTAGTGATCCGATCTCCATCCATATCTTTGGCTCGCCCGATCATGTTCTTCCGGAAGACTCTCTCATCAGAGAAGCTTTCCGGTCTGTCACCGGAGCTGATAAGAACCTCTGACCAGAGTTCAATATTTCCTCCTTTACTGCAGAAAACTTGGTTTCCGTGGCTTTCGATCTTGCATCCGTCCCCTTCTCTCTTCCCATTCGCCACCTTTCTTCCTTCAACCAGGGAAACCCATGATTTATCAGAATTCATGCTTCTCAAATCAGCAAAGAAGACTTCCCCTGTATTCACACCAACTTTAAACATTACTGATAGCATATCAGAATATGTGATGTCTGCGAAGCAATCGTTTTTTTCCTTGAGTTCTAATGCTAGGTAGCCTGATCTTATATCCCAAAACTTAATGCTCCCGGATACTCCCGACTGACTGCGGTGAGAACCTGAGGCCATCAACAGATTATGAGACGAAATCCACCCGAGTTTTGTGGCTGGAATAGCAGAATCAAGATCAGCTCCAAAGATTTCGTAGTGGCCAATCTTAGTCACGGGATCCAGATTACTATTGAGATCATATACCATAATGCAGTTCGAATTTCTCCTACTTGACTCGAAGCTAGTGAACAAATGTTCAGGTGATTTCCCAACGGCTTGGACTGTGGAACCGGACTTAGTGACATTCACCCAATTTAGAGTCTCTTTCACAGCACATTTATCAAGATCAAGAATCTGCAACCCTGAAAAATCTGTGGCACCAGCAGCTGCAGTAGCAGGGGACAAAGCAAGCAATGAATCAATAGCTGTAAATTGTGTCAACATGGTGGATTTTCTTCCCAATGACCAGTCAAAAGATGTAACTTTGCTACCATGAGCAACATGACATGATCCATACGGTGTCGTGGAGATGGTGGTGGGCGAATCCCGGCCATTCAGGGGTAAAATCAATGACTTTTCAAGGTTAAAGGCATCAAACTGAGAAGGATTTGCAAGGGTGTTCATCAGAAGATTCTCAATACCATAAAACTGAGACTCAAAGATCAGGTCTTGAATGTCAAAAGCTTTAGCCTTTGAAGGGAGGTTTCCAGTTCTGAGAAGTGACAGTAAGATCGAGAAACATTCAGGGTCTCTATCGATAAAAGGGATGGCATCATTAGAAGTGGAAATCATGGAGAAAAAGGAGTTAGAGCCAGCCAAAGAAAGGGTCTGTTTAGTTGTCTGGAAAAGCTCACCACCAACATTAATTGTGATTATATCCGAATTTGAATCCGGGTGAAGATGAAAAGCATTTGAAAGGGGCTTCGATCCTGCAATAGGAGACATATTCCAAGAAAAAAATGCCCCAAACTTTCAAACTTCACAATAACCCAAATTCAAACTAACCAACCCTTCATACTCAAAACCAAGCATGAAAACAATTAACCTTCGGATACCTAATCCCCAAGGAACCAAATCAAGGCCTGCAATTCAAGAAAAAAACGGGATTCCTTAGTAAAACCTTCACAGTTGTTGATAACTCAGCACGATAGAAGGAACCTGAGGCCAGAAGTTTCCAATTCGAATTTGTTCGAAGAAAGCACCCACCAACAGAACCCAATTTTTAAGGGATGCGCATGGTAAACGATGGTTCGGCCTCGGCGAGAAAATACAGAGAAGAGGATTTCTCGGAGGAGGTCAACTTTGGAACACAACTCATGTTAGGCGGAAGAGAAGTCTTTTAACTTTCTCTATTTGCCAAATGATGGGTAATATTCGTTTCGTTCCCAAGTAAAACGGTTAGTGTCTTTTCTATTTACTACCAACAAAATTGTTTACCATTTTATCGCCTATGCGTCCTTATAAACACCGTGAGAATTCGAATACGACGACAGTGCACGGCATCCTTTTTTTTGATAGGTTAAAATAACAATAACACTTAAAATAACAATAACACTTAAAATAACAATAACACTACATCTACAAAATGTAGGCCCAAACAAAAAGATCCATTAAGGAAAAAAATAGAGTGTGTCGCAAAAGCAAACTTATAAATATTTATTTTTTTAAAAGTAACATTAAAAAGTGAATTGCACAAGTAAACTTAATCTTTAAAAAAAATTAAAAATTAAATATATTTTAATTTATTATAATAAATATCGATATTAAACTGTTAATTATATTTATTCCCGTCAATCCTAACCAACGTCACGAGAACACGGTCGTCGGGAAATATAAATCTACATTTTTCTTCTATTATTTTTCATTCTAGGCTAATTTTTTTCAGGGAAATGATTCATGTACTACATGACGACTGAAACTAAACGGAATGTCTTCAAATATAGTCTTGGGCCCCACACATTACACACGCACACATGTGTGTTAGTATGCTAATTTATTGTGTTCGGTTTAAAATTTCGGTATACTTGCTTGTACAAATAGTAATGCTTTTTTTTTCAGAGAGTGAGAGAAACAACGAGATAGAGAGCATCGACAGGCCCAACGTGAAAGGTCAGATCTAAGATCTTTGAAGGTGCATTTGATTTTGAATTCTAGCTAATTTATGGACAATATTATTAAGTTCATGATATGGGTCATCCATTTTGATGGGCAATTTCGTGGTCCGAACATCTATTCTCTAAGTTATTTCAGTAGATTTTAAGCTTGAGAATTGATTAAGAATACAGGCGGCGATCTCCGTTCGCTCACTTGACTCTTTGTAGCCGAGCATACCGAATATGAAATAATGCATTCGGAATTGTAACCCGACCGTTTTTGGTTGCGCTTCCTGACTACTTGATTTTATGCATAATGATATACAGTGCTTTCTTTTCTATATTATTTGCAAATGAAGTTGAATTTATTTTATAAGATTGTAAATCTTGATGAAGTAAAGGATCGTCCGGAACTTAGAGGAACATGCGTCGATTGTAGTATGAGAGTTGTTCCATTCTAGGCGAACCTATTGTTCGCATTTTTATTAGATCTCTTTTACACCATATGTGGACTTAGTAGAGATACAATAGATTTAGTTTTGCATTACAATTCCAAAAAGAAATTCGACCATACTAAGTCTACCATTTTTTTGCATGATGACATCGATGTTGCGAGATTTTTAAGCCAGCGTGAGAACGAGGATTCCACAAGACACACTTTGAAAGTTGTTTTGCGTTCTAAGGGAGTGACAGAATGCACGCCTAAGAACTTGAACCAAGATGGCGTGCAGGCTGGTTCCACGGTTTTATCGAGACATGAGTTTGAGACATTCGATGTGGCGAAGTGTGAGGTCAAAGCTAACAGACTGGCTGCATGTTAGCTCAACGTAAATGAAAATGAAGTCAGATGAATATTCAGGCTAAGTCACCTTGTGTAGATGCATTTGCAGCAGCAAATGGATCTAACACGAGTGCACACAGTCTAAACGTGCAGTCGCCGGACTACGCAAGGGTGCATGATGCAGAAGCATGTCACGACATACATCTCCATGTGGTTCCCATCAATTCAGCTTTTACCCCAAAGGTTAATGGCAAGAAGAGCGGAAGACCATCGGAAGGCGGAGGAAGAATGAAGCGCAAGAATCACTGCCAAAAGTGTGGTGTCTTTGGACATTATGTGAAAACATGCAACAGTGAACATGTTGATAAAGAAAATGAAACTACAAGTAGATGGCGGGAGTGAGGGCTACAGCCTACAGTTCGTATCGTACCCTTAACAATTTTTCATTTGCATGTTGAACATTTAATTATGACTTGAGAAGAAGGATTCGGGTGTATTCATTTGCGTGATGTAATCGTGGATTCACTAATCTTTCATTTTTAATATAAGCGACATTTAGTTACAACGGTCTTAATCATGTTATATAATATAAATGATCCAAAATGATTTATAATAAAATTTATCACTTCCATTCAAAGATTCTGGAGCTCTCTTATTGTTCCTAATAATACATGTATCATACGTGGTTAACCTAAATATCTCATTCGGACCCCAAAACCGCATCAAATAGTTCAAAAAGCTAATGTATTAACACACATGTTTGTTCATTCATAAATATCCCAAATATCCTAGTCGGAACAAACACAGCAATCAACAGCATCGCGACCCAACGCGGTTAGACTGGATAAATCATTCATCCTCAAACTATCCTGTAATAAGCACAATATCTGTTCTATTCACGTCTTACGGAAAGAGCATGACTATACGGTTAACTCGGATACTCTGAAATTCTTCATTATGATATATAACACTTCAGTCAAAATGACTGCGACCAGACGTGGTTAACCTGAAAGAATCATTTGTGCTCAAACTATCCTACAATAAGTAGAGCAACCGTTGTTCTATTCACATCTGACGGAAAGAGCGCAACTATATTTGTTTAACCCGGATATCGATGTCGGGCTCTAGAGGAGGCATATGATACTATACCACGAGAGGTTATTTGGAAATGTTTAGAAACCAAGAAGGTCTCACGAATGTATGTGAAGACTATACTAGATTTCTATGAGGGTGCGAAGACTAGTGTGTGGACCCGAGTGGGAGAAACAAAATATTTTTCAGTAGATATAGGATTGCATCAAGGGTCAGCACTGAGTCTGTTTCTTTTCATGGTAATTATAGATGTACCCTCTTAGGATTTACGAGATGAAGTACCATGGTGTATGCTGTTTGCAGACGATATTGTCTTAGTGACTGAGACGAAGGAGGAGGTCAATGCTAAGTTGGAGTGTTGGAGAGAGACACTGGAGGCTAAGGGTCTCCGATTGAGTCGCTCGAAGACGGAGTATATGACATGCAATTTTGCCAATGAAACAGAGAAAAGTAGAATAGAAGTTATGATTGCGAACCAAACCCTACAACAGAAAGATAGTTTCAAATATCTAAGATCCATCATACAAAAGGATAGATGTGTGATAGGCGATGTTATCTATCGTATCAAGGTCGGATGGACAAAATGGCAGTCGGTTACTGGAGTATTATGTGATAAAAAAACTCTCACTCAAGTTAAAGGAATTTTTTTATAGAATAGCTATAAGACCGGCGATGCTCTATGAGTCAGAGTGTTGAGTTATGAGACTTTCGCATGCTCAAAAATTTAAAGTGACGGAGATGTTAATGCTAAGGTAGATGTGTGCTCGTACGAAATTAGATAAGATTCCAAATAGGGTCTTTAGATATGCACTAGGTGTCGCGTTTATAAGTGCCAAACTGAGGGAGGAAAGGTTACGATGGTTTGAACATGTACGTAGAAGGAGTTTGGACGAGACAGTCAGGAGAGTCGAAATATTGCAAATCGAAGGGAGACGAGGGCGGGAAAGATCTAAGATGACATAGGATGAGCAGATTCAGTTAAATTTAGCAAGATCAAACCTCTCAGGGGACATGACCTTTGATAGGACGAGTTGGAGATGTCATATTACGGTTAAAGATACATAAGACTATATAAAGTAGTTAGTTGCTTATTGACCTCTAGACTGATAGAAATAAGTGGGACATACTAGTGAGTAGGTTGCATCTAATTGTATTTCATCTATTAAGAGTGAAATGCAGTTATTAATTTGTTCGTTATTTGTGTAGACATTTATTTATTTCGGTATATATGTATTGCATGGTTGAGACAAATAGTTTATTTCAGTTATTTTTGTTTCTCCTTTATTATTATTATTATTATTTTTTGTATTCTATTATAAAAATACTATTATTATTTTTTCGAGCTGGGGGTCTTTACAAAAACAATCTTCCCATCCTATTGAATGGTGGGGGTATAATTGCGTACATCCTACCCTCCCCAGACTCTGCCAAAGGGCGAGATTCACTGAATATGTTTGGTTTGGTTTACCGATGTCGGGCCATAAACTATTAACAATTAACAACTACAATTCGTTAATTACTCCTGAATTCTTCACTGTAATAAATTATAAAAAATTTACAAAGTTTACATTTTGGTGCAACACATGTCTAAACATTTCAATGCTCTATATATGATTCATTCGTATCCAAGACTACAAGGAATGTAATGAAGTCTATTGTTTTCATTCTACTTGAAAAATAGTGTATCCAATCCCAAGTGCCTGAGCACCCACTGAAAAATTCGGAAAACTAATGTATCAACCGCATGTTTATCCATTCATAATCACTTAGTGTGGTAAATAGAGTAATTAGATTTTTGTCAGAACGAACAGTTCAATAGACCCGACCGCGACCCGACGTGGTTAACCCGGAAGCACCATTCTTGCTCAAACTATCCTGTAATAAACAGAGCATCCGTTATTCTATTCACATCTGACCGAAAGAGCGTGATTATACGTGTTTAACCCGGATACCAGTATCGGGTCCTAAACAATTAACACTTAATAACCTTAATCTGTCAAATACTACTAAATTCTTCATTATA
>JAOYMZ010033927.1:0-16158 GCA_025802335.1 Pinguicula primuliflora | reverse complement strand
GTCTGAAAGTCGCCCTCTGCAAGGATTTATCACAAAACTTCTTTCGAAAATGGCCAAGGCATTGAAGTAGACTTTCTGAAACTGTCGGTGTACTTTCCTTATGGTCCAAGTACTGGACATTTATTGTTTATTTTGGCATTTTAAACGAACGTAATCAAATATCCAATTTTGTTTACTTACCGTTTGATTTCATGACCTTACCGTCAGGCAGGCCATGAAACCAATCGGGGATATGATATCGTTTGATTCTCACAAACTTAAGAATCAATCTCATTTTGTGATATTTTATTTTATAAACATTCATCTCCTGGAAAATGACTGTATTGCCCTCCAATAACCTAAAATTTACCCGGTGTCATCCTTTACATCAGTTTGATATAAAAATGCATTTCTACATGGAGATATTGAGGATGAGGTGTACCGTGTACACGGAACCACTCATGAGTTTCAATCCAGAGAGGGATATAGACTAAAGAAGGCATTGCATGGGTTGAAACATTCGCCCAGATCATGATTTGGACGCTTTACATTTGTGATAAGGAAATATGGATACATACAGAGTAATTTAGATCACCCTTTGTTCTTGAAGCAGACACAACAAGGCATAACATGTGTGATTATTTATGTTGATGATATGGTGATTATAGTTGATGATCGGGAGGAGATTGATGAGTAAGGAGACATTTATTTCAGGAATTTAAAATGTAGGATCATAGGAAATTGAAGTACTTCCTATGGATTGAAGTGATGAGATCGAATTATGGTATCTATATTGTGGAGGGTGCTGAACTCGGTGATAAAAAGAGGTACTAGCATCTGGTGGGTAAGTTGATATACTTGTCTCATAACAAACCAAATATTTCTTATGGAGTTGGTGTTGTAAGTCGTTTTATGCACAAGTCTCAGAAGGATCATATGGAGGCTACCTTACAAAGTTTGAGATATCTAAAAGGATAACCTGATATCAGAGTCATCTTCCAGACACATAGACACTTGAGAATTGATGCTTACACAGATGCAGATTTGGGCAGGAAATCATGAGGATAAAAAAACCACTTCTGGGTACATCATCTTTGTTCGAGGTAATTTGGGACTTGGAGGAGTAAGAAACTGAAGATTGTCGCTTTATCAAGTGCAAAAGCTGAATTAAGAATTGCAAGAGGCTGGACAGATGGTTTTTGGTTGAGAAAGTTGATGACAGAGTTAGATTTTCTACCAGATCATCAGTGTCCCATCTAGTGTGACAACCATGCAACAATACATATTATTTGAGAATCAGGTACAACATGATCATACCAAGTATATTGAGGTAGACAAATATTTCATTAATGAGAAGATGGAAGACAAGATCTGAGGATCAGTTGGCAAACATTCACGCCAAAGCACTAGTCGTGCATTCATTCAATAATGTTTTGTGCAAGGTATTGGATATCCCACTGCTTAACTTTAGGGGGACTGTTGGAGAACTAAGGAAATATCTTTACTACTTAATTAGTTTGTTCCTTCCCAGGATTGTATATACTCAGATTTCAGGATTACCATAGTTAGGATTTCCTAATGAGTTTATATATTGTAAAATTTGTACATTCAATTAATATAAGAAAATATTCCTCAAAATCTGTCTCAAAGTTCTATCACAAAATTCATTTAAAGGTCTGCTTACGGTATGAGATATCGTTTGATATCATGTTTTTAATGCTTGTAATCAAACACGGCTATGTGTTTACCTTGAGTTTGATTACGAGCATTGCTCACCGGGCAGTGCTCGTAATCAACTGGTGATTGGCCAGATGTGGATTAAAGTACTTAACTCCTCACAAGTAACAAGTTGGATTTTGGGATATAACATTTTGAAAAGACTAAAATACCCCTGAACATCAAACAATTGCACATTGTCATTGATATATATACCATGCCGACAATATCAACAAAACAAATTTTGAAATCCCAAAAATCGACGATTTCAAATCGTTGAAGAACCCTAGATATCCAGTCGATGGTTCCACCATGAAGAATAGTAAATTGCTGTTTGGAGTCGTGATGATATGTTCCAGACTCAAATAAATTGAATTGATTTGATTTCTACATCTAGATTTCATTCTGCCGGCGAACCCAAGATTTTTCTGACATCCTAGTCTTCCTATTTATCGCTTTGTTGTTAGTGTACGCATTATGGGTGATGAATCTGCCCATGAAGTATGTGAGTACGACATCAGTCAACCCTAGTTCGTGGGTTACGTGTGTCTCATACGTTTTTGTGTTTTGTGATTTGCATACGGGTTTGTGTTTGGTGAATCACGTATGAGTTTGTGTTTTGTGAATCAAATATGGGTTTTGGATTTTGCAATTCGCATGTGGATTTACAACACATAATTGATTTCAATGTTCTATTTGTTTCATATTGTTCAGATTTCAACCAAACAGCATGAATGTGTTGAATGTATTCATGATCTAAAGTGTATGTTTGGAGTTCTAAAGCATCGCTAAGGAGTCTAACGGTCACCTACGTTCTACCAAATTGAATTTCAAAACTCAATCATCCATGCTCGTGCCATTCTACACAATTTCTTGAAAGACAATCAGCCAAATGGTCTATTGAGTAATGAGCCTGACACTGATCTGTGGAGTAATCCAGAAGATGATCTGGTCTCGGACTTCATCTCGACATTGGAGGCATCCCCATCATGGACAAATATGAGGGATCAAATGGCTGATGCAATGTTCACAAGATACAGAGCTACTGGACTCAGCCAGAATGTGTGATTCTGCCATGTGGTTTGTGAACTTGTGGCTTGTGAAATGATTTTTGAACTTGTGGCATGTTGAATGTGGAATACCGATATACGGCACCGCCTCTCACGCTCCTCTATTGCACCGCCTGCTGACGTGGCAAGCCATGACAACAGGTTTTAATATATATTTTTTTCACTTTTTTGTTTGACCTTTCAAACAAAAACAATTAGACGGCAGATGTCTTCTTCTCTGTTGAAGCAGTGGAGGTGGGAGAGCATACAGATTTGAATCATTAGCCTTGACATAATCAAATCCCCATCATCTTCTTAGATCTCAGATTCATCTTCTCCATCTTCCACCCTCTCTGAATCTAGCAACTGTCCTTTTTCAATCTCCACCAGAAAGCCACGTGCACCCCACGGAAAAGGCTCAACCAAATGTACAACGAGGTGGCGACAATCCTCTCCACGACGTATCCTAAGATTATCCGACCAAACACCTCATAAAAATCAGGAAACTGAAGAAATCCAATGCAAATGAGGACCTGTTCATGTTCGAATCTACAGACCTCCTCATGCCTTTCCAGGTAGTAGACAACTCGGGATTTTTGTTACATAGATCCAGTTTTGTTGTGGAGGCAAAAGGGTTGGAGAAAACATGCCCAAGTCCGGGGAGATCAATTCCCTGGGTAACTCATCTGAAATCTGCGAAAGATATGGAGAAGATTTTGATGCAGAATCGTCTGGATGAGGAAATTGGGGAAGAGATTGATAGTATCATGGGTAATTTGAGCGTGGAGAAGGAATCGAGCATCATGCCACTCAATTCCCACAATTCAATTCCACATATCAATAGCTTTTACTATGAATACCGCGCAGCATATGGGATGCCAAAAATCTACCGTTAAGGATTGTTGAAGAAAAAGAAAAAGAAAGTAGAGTGAAGACAAAAAATTTGCAGTCTAATTGTTTTTATTTGAAAAGTCAAACCGAAAAAAAAATGTGAAAAAAATATTAAAACCTGCACTAAGTGTGATGGAGGTGCGTGAGAAATGATGTCGTATGTCGATTCTGTTGAATGTGCCGCTGGTGAATTTATTATTGGAGTGTTAATTGTGAAATTTATGGCTTATGTACTATGTGACTTGTGATTATATTTTTATAAGTATAATTTTGTGTCTTGTCGGATTGCAGATTGTGATGTTGGAGTTTTATTACACTGAAATACTAATATTTCGACTGTTTACTTTATCTAACTGCTTAGTGTATTAATAGCGAGCGTAAAAAAATATTTGGGGCAAAATAGCCATTACTGTTCAATAGTGCATACTAGTAAATACACTCACATGAAATCACTTGGTTACTATAGGGAAATGTAATCAAAATCAAACTTGAAAAAATAATTCTACATTAAACCGTACCTAATAGATATAAGAAAGTATCCATGCGTTTTCGCTATCAGTTCAAATCAAACGTAATCAAACAAAAATGATCTAAACCAAATGATTAATTAAGAACAAATCATAATCCATATCAACCATAATCAAATGTTTGGCTGGGGAACTGATATTTTATCATTGGTATTTCATTATCCTTGAACCACACACTCTTATACAATTTAAATTCACTTAAGTCTATTTGCTCAATAAATATTTTCTATAATACCATTATTCTTTAATCAATCCACACAATTGACAAGAGATAAGGTTTCACCGACCGAGTCATTTCAATTCAAAATCAGTTGTTGGTTACAGTTTCACAAATCCCACAAGAAACATATCTGGTATCAGCATAAAAACAAGGATCTAATATTGCAAAAGTAACTGGAGGAACTACTCTGTTAGGTCGAAAACAGGAAGAAACCTGCTTCTGTGTTGTTGTCATTCATGATTGGCGGTTCTTCCACAGAACATGTTTCTGTAATTTGAAGTTTAGGCTAGGTCATTATAAAGCTGAAATCCATCTACTTTCTGCGAATTTACACAATTTATGTACTTACATGAAACATCCTTTGTTCTTCTTTTTCTTCTCCCTTTGCCTTTGTGGTGGTTTAATGACTACCTTTATAGCAGCATCAAACGCTGCCTTCACATTCTGGGTATTGCAAAATAAGATGCAAAAATGAGGATTTGGACCATCATGATAAAAAGTGATAGCAACAATATTCATTTGTGAGGTCCCCTGGATTGGTTTGAATATGAACACTTGTGCACAAAAATGAGTAACTCATAGCTAAAGCCTAAAGCAGTGTGTGATAATCCGTTACGCTACCTGTTGAGTTTTAGAGCTGCATTCAATGTAATAAGCCGCTCCAATCTGCTTACGCAGTTCCTCACCCTACAAATTATGGACGGATCATTTTAATTTTCTGTATTCCAGGATGTATATATAACGTTTGTTTGAGAAGGCGGTCGCCTCCGTCCTGCCCGAATGCTGCCTAATCACCCGTTTAGGGGCGGCTAAGCGGGTGCCTAGGCCGCCCAGGTGCTAGGCGGGCCCTGACCGCTCACGGACCACCTAGCGCTTTCTCGAGCAGTTATAGAGTAGCGAGTGCAGCAAATGAGCTGGGTACACATACCTGTGCAGTAGTAACTGGTAATAATCCTGGATGATCAGCCAAGTAATGCCTATCCTCACGAAGATCTATTGATGTAACAAAGCAATAAGCCCTTTGCTTTTACACAAATACTAATACCTGCGTTAAGGATTGACTACGAGAAAAAGGTACACTAATTAAGAGTGTACCTAGCTTAGTCCCGGCTAGTACTATTGGAATACCGGGAGCAAAATGCTGAAGTTCTGGGATCCACTGCGAAGAAAATATATCATTCAAGTACTATAACAAAAGAGTTGCAAGAATCATGCTTCCTAACAATTGACCTTCACCTTTTTTAGTACATTCTCATAGCTCGCACGGCTCACTAACGAAAATGCTAAAACAAACACGTCTGCCCCTCTGTAGCTCAAGGGTCTTAATCTATTGTAGTCTTCTTGCCCTGTTAGTTATATGAGTCACAATAAAAGTTACTGATTAATTCCTTTGGTTATTGGACAGATATCAGATAGATTGATGTTATACAGAAAGATACTTTAACATAGAAAAGAACTAAGAATTGATTCTGATTATAGGCTCACCTGCTGTATCCCAAAGGCCTAAATTCACAGTTAATCCTTCGACTACCACATTTGCGCTGAAGTTATCAAATACTGTTGGCACATAGTCCTAATTCAAAAGATGAAACACAATATGAAGGATCCATCAAATGTTCTTAATGCAAATACGAAACAGAGAAATTGAAGATAAATCTTCTCCAGGGGAACACAACCCAAGATCACCAAATTCCAAAAAGATGTCAAATGCCAAATCCCACGTACCGAGAAGAATGAAAGCAATATATACCTTTTTGGCATTAAAAAGGCAACAAGAACTCAGAAAGGCTGCAATTTCAAATGCTTAGCCGACAAGAATTTCATCAAATCACCCAGAAATCAGTGAGTAAAATACTAATTAGAACCCAACACAACATCTATCTATTCCTTACAAGATTTCAAGAAAGAAGCGAAAAGAAATCAGAGCACTGACAGTGGGAAATTTGTTACTAGTGTAGCAAATGAGCATACAGGTCTTGCCCACAGCCCCATCACCCACAGTCACGCATTTGATGAATTTCGAAACGTTGGAAGTCATTGCTGTATCACAACCCACGAAGCACACTCAAGAACTCTGATAAAAGCAGGATGAGAAAACTACGAAAGAGATGCGAAATTTGATATCACCCAGTGGTTGGGATAGTTGAGAGTTGGGTAAATTTTTAATGAATCTGAGAGACAGAGAGTGGGAGGCCCCCAGTAATAGGTTCACATGAAACCTACTCACAGTAGGAGAAGCTCTCTTTTGATGGTACAGTTGATGAAAATTTTATATACTTCTGGCAATGGTTTTTATGAGGTTCGGCGGATAATGACATGGGGGAAAAAATGGTTTCTCATTTTTCTTGTTTTAGCAACTGACTTTGCAATTAATGGTTCCATGATCATGTGGGACACCGGAAGATGAGCTGAGCTACTTTTTCTAACTACCTGCACTACTTGATTTGAACGACACAGCAACGCGCTGCGCGCGTGCGCAATTTAGAAAAAGTCTTGGACTTCTTTTTAAGGTTTAGGTATGGTCCGTGTCCGTGACTAAGTCACTGGTGTGTAAAATTATCCGTATGTTAAGTTACTATCGTCGAAACGGTGTCGAAATCATCTCAAATCGAAGCTCACGACGTGCCAATTATTTTAGTGGAGTCCGTTTCGACGAACGATGAGCGATTTGTCGTATATATTCGATTGTAAAGAATGTAGGAGAGAGAAAACTAAATATAATAAAATAAAAAGAAAAAAGAAAAAATAGTGCTAAATTGCATCTCATCCTTGCTGAGGTGTCGCCCCTCTCATTGGTCATGCTAAAATACCCCGACATTTTGAAGTCAAAATTGAACTATCTTAATATATAGATGTTGGAGTATGGCTCATATCCATGTGGGGCGTTCAAGCGAGCAGAGCAGATCTAGGCGAGGACGCTGAGTAGTGGGGGCGTGGGGGACTCAACTCCGGCATAGAACGCACGATTCTCCCGCAGGCTGGGCACAGTCCCAGCGGGATCCAGTACAAGATAATTAAGTAATTAGACTTGTACTGTAATTGGGCATTGTGTGCATCTAGTGTTTGGGTTATACATATGCGTTGATGTTGTAATCCTAGGTATGGCGAAGTTAATGTGAATCTGGTGAAAACAGTCTAAGGAACCAGACTGATTAGACAATGCCATCAAGGATCAATAAAATATCTGCCCCTCCCGTGGATGTAGACACATTGTCGAACCACATATATATTGTATTGTTGTTTTTGTCATCGCTTTCGTATTCGATCGTTACTCATAACTGTTGCATGACTGTTGCACAACAACGATGTTCGGGATGTCGTCTTCAAAATTCGATATGGTAAAGTCTGACGAAACTGGAAATTTTGGATTATGGCAAAGGAAGATAAAGGATATGTTAGTGCAGCAAGGGATGGTGAAAGCGTTATACGGAAAACAACCGATAGGTATGGATGACGCTGATTGAGAAGAATTGGAGGTGAAAAAAGTGGCGACGATCAGACTTTGTCTGGTTGATGACATGATGTATCACGTCATGGATGAGGAGTCACCAGCAAAAATCAGATTGAAACTTGAGAGTCGGTATATGTCCAAGTCGTTGACGAACAAACTCTACCTTAAAGAGAAATTGTATGGGCTTATAAGATGATAGAGGGCACGAATATGGGACAACACAATAATGTGTTTAATCAGATTATCAGTGCTCTGAAGAGAATTGATGTGAAGTTCGAAGACGAGGATAAGGCACTGATGTTACTGAATTCCTTACCGTCTTCTTCTACATACGCAAATTTGGCTACTACTCTTATGTGCGGTAAGGAAATGTTTGAGTTGGAGGATGTCACAGGTGCTCTGTTGAGTTTTCAGCAGCGGAAGAAGGACCAGAATAAAGAAGTCTAATGTTTTATATGTGGGAAAAAGGCATTTTAAACGAGGCTGTACATAGAGAATGAAAGGAAATTCAGAGTATGATGATGGTCAATTTAAGTCTGTAAACATAGTGGAAGAGGAAGATTCCGAGAATGATGATGGTGATATGCTTTATGTTTCATCCAGGTTAAACCATCTGACACGTTCTTACATTATGGATTCAACGTGTTCATATCACATGGCACCCAATAAGGATTGTTTCAACACCAACAAATTAGTGAGTTTTTGACATGTTTTGATGGGTAACGATGCATCTTTCAAAATGGTTGGAATAGGGAGTATCAGAATTAAGATGTTTGATAGTGTGCTGAGAACATTTTGTGATGTTCGACTCGTACCGAAATTGAGAAAGAATCTGAATTCATCGGGCATTATGGATTGTAACAGGTATAGTTACAAATCTGCAAGTTGAGTAATGAAGGTGAGTAAAGGGATGTTGACAGTGATAAAGGGATGTCTACAGATTGATAGGTACCACAATTAAATGGAAGAAATTATTGAAGAGTGTCAAGACATGCAAGTCAAATTTATGTAAATATTGTATTATGGGAAAACAGAACATAGTGCAGTTCATTCGGCACAAGTCTAAGTGTTTGTCAAGTGTAAGTTGTGGAAAGGAAAAGTAGAAAATCAGATAGAAAGAAAGATTAAATGTTTTCGGTCAAATAATGGCACTGAATACACAAATGCAAAATTTCAGAGGGACTAAGAGACATTTCATAGTTCGCAGGACACAACAACAAAATGGTGTGGTGAAAAGGATAAACAGAATGATAGCTGAAAAAGCACGGTGTCTCAGGTTGAATGCAGGCTTTCAAAGAATTTCTAGGAAGAGACATTGAATATGGCATGTTTCTTGATCAACAGATCGCCAAGAGTTACATTATATGGGAAAGTAGTTGAGGAGGTGTTGATGGGAAGTAAGGTAGACTACTCTAGTTTGAGAGTATTTGGGTGTCCAACCTATGCTCATGTTTCTAGTGTGGAGAGATCGAAGCTTGATACAAAGTCTAGACAGTGTATCTTTCTGGGATACCAGAAAGGGGTGAAAGTTTACAAGCTATGGGATCCAAAGGCAAACAAGGTGGTGATTAGTAGAGATATAATTTTTGAAAAAACATTTGTATTACAACGTACTCGAGAAGGGGAGAAAAAAGAGGCCGAAAACTGCAACACCAAGGATCGTGTGGTGTTGAGAGTTCCAGAAGAGATGAGAATACTCAACATGTGGAGGGTTTGACCTTAGGTGATCAGCACCATAGTATTGCCATAGACAGATCCAAATGCACTATTAGCCGACCTACCAGGTACGGTTTTGAAAATTTGATTTCTTATGCGCTTATTACTAGTAGCGAGGATCCTACAACTTTTCAGGAGACAATACAAAGTCAAGAGAAAAGTGGATGAATGTGTGCTATGGTGGAAGATATAGAGTCTCTGCATAAGAACTAAACTTTGGAGTTGGTGGAGCATCCCGAGGGGAAGAGGGCAATCGAATTGAAGTGGGTGTATAAGAAGAAAGATTTAGTTTCAGAAAAAGGAGAAAAGTTCAAGGCTCGGTTAGCAACAAAGGAGTACTCGCAGAGAAAAGGAGTGGATTATGATGAGATTTTCTCTCATTTGGTTAGACCGAAGGCTCATTTATGCCGAAAAGGAGTCAAAATCATATAGAATTTTAAGCTCATTCATGCATTGATTTATTAGTAATTTTGAGTCATAAGCTCGGATTTATACTTGATTTGTGTTCATTTTGTGTCTTGTAGGTACAATGCAACATTTCAACGTGTGGTAGGGATTTTCATCCATTCTACACACAAAACATCCTCACATGGCCACAAGAGACAAGGAATGCACAATTCGAGCAACAACCAACAACCCTTCAAAAAGGTGTCTTGCCATTTTAGGCAATGAAGGGAAAATTATTTTGGTGATCGTGAAACGATCATAACTCTTTAACAAAGGCAGGTATGAGGCTGGAATTTCACCAGGAGCTAGGTCGAGAAGTCCTCTACAAGTCATTTGTTCATGAGGAAGGCAGAAATTGGCAAGAATTCTGAGTTTTCAAGGGATTAACCACTTTGGGTAAAGTCTACGTGAATTGTCCATCCAGACCCTTGCAAATGATGTATCTCTCAAACGATTAAAAGGGATCACCTTGTCCTTTCACCAGAGTGTAACCCTAACACTCCTCTACAACCTTTCTTCACCTTTGTGTTGATTTGACCCTCCAAGAGGAGGATCAAGCCAACCTACCACAAAGTATCCAAAGAAGGAGTAATGACATCCAATCCCTTACTAAATGAAGAATCCAAGCACATGACCGTGGGAGCACACTTGCCATTGCTCAACTCACTCGTTCTAGAGGAGCACAAGGCCCTCATTCCATCATCCATAACTTTTGGGAGCTTGGCACTTGGAGTAGAAGGTGATTTGAGGCAGAAGCTTTCGGAGAAGAAGAAGCTTGGAGCATTCATCCTTCGGCAGGTTTCAATGGAGTTTTTATTGCTTTCTCTTGTATCTCTAGTAGCTCATGCCTTAAGATGAGCTAATTAGCTAGATATTGGGCTCGGTTGAGCGGATTCATCATGCCTTAAGTTTATTTTTTATGGATTGAATGTCTTAGTTTGCTTTTCTTTGATGTGTGTTCATTGTTTTTCAATGGTTTAAGCATTTCCATCGGTTAGCTTAGGCTTAATATCGAGTTGGATGTCTGTCACCGTGTGTGAGTTAGTCTCTTGGCACAAAATGGAGGGTGAAAGACATGGCTCATGACTATGAGGTAGTGAGCCAAGCATCTACGACCCTCGTTCTTTGTGTGAGAGCTAGTTCATCACCGGTGGGTTAGTCCAACTTGAGTCTTGAACCTTTCCCTTAGGGCTTAACGGACATGGGGAGAGGAGGCATACATGGCACACACATTGCTGCCCTTGGGGTATAGCACCCCTAGTTTGTAATACAATGTTAAGAGATAGACTACATTCAGATCTTGGTTGGTTTAAAGACTCCAACTGTGTTCACTCCATGACTGTAGTGAGGATTGACACCTAAAATGCTCACCATGGTTGAAGACGAGCTTGTAGCTTAACCATAGCACAAGCTTATACATGGATCTTGTGGTCAATAAAAGCAAATGAAGATTTTAATCCACAGTTAGAGAGTTAGGGAGTGTGTTGATGCATTGAAACCGTGCCTAGGTTATTTTATCCATTTGTCTATTTTTCTTAGTTGCTGATTATTGAGGTTTAGTGAGTGACAACACTTGCCTTGATCTTCATTAGTTTAGGTTTAAGTTAGTTGAGTTTGTAGTTTAAAACACAAATCCCCCTATGACTTCGATTTACATTTGGTTTAGTTGTAAATTTGAGCATGCTTAGGTCCTACTCCTTTGGGAGATGACCTTACTCACAAGTAAGGTTACTACTTGAAGACCGTGTATACTTGCACGAGCAATTTGCACTCATCATAATCAACCAAGGAAAAATGTTTTAGCAGATCATAACAATTGAAACAAGCAATAAGTTTGAATTAAACTTTGATGCATGCAAAGTGTACACGGTCAAATTATAGTACAATGCTATAGAGCAAGGATCATGACCCACAGAGAGACTCCTACACATGCAACTAATTCACAAATATTAGAAAATAACTAAACATTCAGGGGTTGAATCTTTTAATCTCCTGAACAGAATTAAATGAAACTAGTTGTAAGGGAAAGCTAATTAGTGATTGATCTAAAATCGCAATAGAAACGGAGATAAAGTACATAATAGGAAGATGACTCAAGGCTGCAGCATTTTGCGTTAGCTATACCACTAATGACTTGTCTATCGAACAAAACGACTAATTATTGCTAATCTTGAACCACATAACCCATGTATAACTACCCCTATGGTCAAGGAACTAGCTAGTCTAACCAACCTAAAGGAAGGTTAGGGGTAATACCCCACGGACGGCCAATTGGTAAACATAATTGAAGCTTTGGCTTAACTAAGATCTAAGGGTCTTGTTCTTATGTGTGACACCACAAGCTAGGGGTAATAACCCAAGGACGGTAGTGTGACCATGCCCATTGTTGAATCCACATATTTGGCGTCTCAATATATGCAAATCACTAAAATAAACTCAAGATACTTCGACCAAAATAACCCAAGATTATCAATTAAGCACATAGTCATTCAAGACAGCAATTATGGTTCATAAAGCTCAAATAAACATTGTCCAAAGCAGTAAAGCTTGGCTCAACCGAGCTCTAAGTCTACAGAATTAGCCCATTCTTAAATCATGAGCTGATACAAGCATGGATGTGCTATAGCTGCTCAGAGACATGGCCGGAAATAGCAAGAACGTAGCTTCAGAGCTTTAAAGGACCAACTTCTGTTGTCGCCAGGAAATCATCCCCTTTGCCGCCTCCAATGTTCGATACACGTGAATGAAAGATGTCCAAAACTTCTAGGGCTAACTTCCTATGAAGTTACAACACATCCCTTGAAGTGGTTTGTAAGTTGTGCTCGATACAAGAGGGTTGCTTGAACTTTTCCCTTCTTCTTTCTCGAAATGGCTTGTATTGCTTGTATGGCCTAAAACTCAAAGTCTGCTGGATCTTTTGCCATTCTCGTCTGAATGTATATTGTAGAGGACTTGTAGGGATGCATTGTGGTGAATTTACAGCACCAACCTTGAGTTGGTCTGGTAGATATGGTAGTTGCAATGGGTAGATCAGTCATTCTTGTCTTCTTCCTAGTCTTGGCCAAATAGCCTCTTGAAGAGTTGGTGGCCTTTTCCACATTTGGCTGTTTTGTGTCTCTTGGTGTCTTTGGCTCCAAGTCTTGTATGCATTTCATGAGATCAAGTTGCACTTGACCTTAGTCTATCACTTGGACATTGAATGAAGGTTAAAGCAACAAGTATGCACACCAACACTTGAACCTCAGCCATTTTGATCATTTCTTCTCAAATCTGCATAGTTCTGCTCCATATGAACTATAAATCTGTTCCAACATAATTAAGCATAAAATCAGGTATAAATCAAGTGACTAGGGCATAATATGATTAGAAATGCTAAGCTAAGTAAGCTCAAAATGTAATATGAATTAAGCTTATCAAACTACCTCACACTTAAACAGTGCTTGTCATCAAGCATATGATCAAGACGAGTTACAAAAAGATGGAAAAGACAGTGTATACATGATACTCAGTGTATCTGGTTTTTGCAAATGTGGACTCATTTAAAGGTTTGGACCTTGGCAGAAACACTTCAGGGGAAAACAACATCACTAAAGCCATTTAGGTTCATAGTTCACTAGTAGCCCTAAGAGTGTCCTTTTTGGATTGTATCCTGCTTCTCCTGGGACTAACTAAACTCTTATCCCTCTACCACATTCCTGGTAGCCTTACAAAAAAAACACATTCCTGGTATACAAGTTTTCATAGCAATCTCAAGCCAAGTCTCAACTCCATCACTCTCAATTAGGGGTTAGTGTTTAGGTGAGGGTTTCTCTCATTGATGGAGCTGGAGCAGATCATTATAGCTTCTCCATTTGGCTTACATTAATCATGGGCAGTGTTTTATGTCAAGTCTGACCGAAGGATTGAGGTGTTCAATTGCTCAAGACCCTTCTTCTTGCTTCTTTCTCTAGCCATTGTCTCTTCTTTTAAGGTTTGAAATCAGCTCATTCTTTTCATCATTTGTTGCTGATCTTCTTTTGTATTCCCTGAATTTGCTCCATAGTTATCTTTTGCTTTGAATTATTGGACTCAAACCTCATTTTGTCCTGCAAGGGGAAATTCATAAGTTTTCTTTGACAGCTTTTTTGTGTAAGTGCACCCTTGATCTTTTTCTAAGAAATTTGAATCCTTTTTTTGATTTCTTTCTAAAGTTTTGTAGGTCTCTTCTGTTAGCCTTCTTCTGAGCTTCTGCTGGCTATTCTTTCTGATGGTAAGGTTAAGAGCAGGTTCACCATATCACCTCATTCAGAAATAACTAAAACTTGTGTTATTCCCTTCCCTCATTCAAAAGTGTGAACACCTAGATCCGGATCACTACTCAGCTTATGCACCCTCACCATTCAGTCCTAAGAAGAGTTCAGTTTTGTCTCCCACATAGGCATAAATAAACCACAATTCACAACTCTATAGGCATACATAGCTCAACATTTACCCAATCCAGCAGTAATGAGTAAAATAGATAGCAATGGAGGGTGTTCAAGCGCAAAATTTAAGCACAAATTTCCTCAACCAGCAGCATAGACAACAGAATAGTCATATTGCTACAAATGCCTACCCCACACTTAAACATCACTTGCCCGAAACATAAACAATAATGCTTAGGGACCCGAAAATTCTGGGTTAGAAAACTGACACACGTTTCTACAAGTAAAAAATGGGCGACTGACGTTTTTATTAAAAAAAATAATAATAAATCTTTTTTATTCCATTTTTTAATTCCTAGTTGCCAGTTTGCTTATGTGGGACGTCGTACTACATTTTTTATTCCATTTTTTATTTGTAACTTAATTCTGAATTTGGTATGAGTTTAATTATGAATTTGTAGCTTAACTAAAAGTTTATATTTGTTGTTGTTTAACATGGTTTTTGCGGTTTAGGGTTTAAGATTTATAAGGTTTAATTTTTTAACGATGAAATCACGGTAATATTGATTATCATTTTTAATAAAATTTAACATTTTTTTGTCTTTAGGATTTAGTGTTTTAATTTTTGGCGACGAAGCCGTTGTAATATTAATTATTATTTTTCATTTGGTTTAGGTTTTAGGGTTCATTGGAATTTAGGGTTTAGGGTTTGGATTTAGAGTTTAGAGTTTTAATTTTTCGACGGCTTCGCCGTCGTAATATTAATTCTTATTTTTAATACGGTTTAATATTTAGGGTTTATTAGGTTTTATTTGAATTTAGGGTTTAGAGTTTTAATTTTTAGGCGGAGAAGCCGCCGTAATATTAATTCTTATTTTTGATATGGTTTAATATTTAGGATTTAGGGTTTAGGGTTTAGAATTTAAAATTTATAGTTTAGGATTTAGGGTTTGAGTTTAGAATTTAGGGTTTAGTGTATAGTTAATTAAAATTACTCTAAATGCTATAAATTTTAACTATTAAATATTCTAAGATTATTAAAAATAATTATTAATATTTAATTAATTACTATTTTATAAATTAAAAATTAATTTATTAATATTTTATTATTATTTGCATGGGGCCAGAATTTTAGGGTCCAAAAAATGTCGGCCCCTAGCACTCCCCTAACATAAATCATGACAGAATTCATAGATTTTATGCTCAAGGGGGCAAGGAGCAATACAACCTGGTGTGGTGCCCTCAAGCTTGTGCTTTCTGGCCTTCTTGCTTGAGAAGCTGGTCCTAGGGATCTCACCCCACATATAATGTGAACTCTAGCTTGCTTATTGCACCATGTTACTAAACCCTAAAATCCTAAAAGCCTCCCAAGAGGCTCTGGTTTATGGTCTCTAGATAAACATCTTTGGCTTGCTTCACTCCTTGAAGCGCACTACTTCCTTTATCTTCTCAATGTCTTCCTGTGGAGTGTATGATTTGATTGTATGTCCATTGACATTAAAGACTTGGCCATCTGAATTCTTCAGCTCCACGAAACCATAAGGGGATACCTTGACCACTTCAAAGGGACAAGACCATCTACTCTTCGGTTTTCATGGGAAGAACTTCAGCCTGGAGTTGAAAAGCAGAACTTGCCAGCTCCATGAAAGGTTCTGGTGTGAATTTATCTGTCATGCCAAAACTTGTCGGTCAACCATATGCTCCATTCCATCTCTTCTCTCATTCACGGTGAATGCATTGTCTTTTCTTCATCTGATTG
>JAOYMZ010033916.1:2500-16160 GCA_025802335.1 Pinguicula primuliflora | reverse complement strand
CTAATACAAAAACACAAATAAAAGTATGATTTCAAGCAAATATTATCATTTAAATGAGAACAAAAATACATATGAATTGGACTCATCACTTATTCACGTTGCGCCTGTTGATGCTCTCGGTCTATCTGTCTCTTTCGATCTCTTTGAATGTGTTTTTGGAAAAATTGAGTCTAGAATGGGGAAGAATAGATGAAAAATATTGATCTGTATTTTCCGACGACCGAAAAATCGTAACGGTGGTTAGGGATGGCGAGAATGAGTGTTATTACGTTAGTTAGCAGTTTAGTATCAGCATTTATTATGCTAAAGTTAAATATATTCGATTTTTGATTTATTTTTAAAGATGAAGGTTACATTTGCAATTCTTTTTTTTTTTGTAAGTTTACTTTTCAAAACAAATTTCTCATAAGGTTATTTTTGCGACTGCCCCAACAACGAACACTTGCTCTTCAAATAACAATTTCGCAGCAAAAAATTCTGGTTGGAATTGTTGAACACAAACACACACACAAAATCCTGTTGGAATAGTAGACAACAAAGAGAAAAAAAAATCTTTCTTCTTCCTACTTCCGGCATACTCACCGGCGACAGATAATTGCAAACAATCTGTTGGATCTGATTATAATAAAATTAATTTTTACCAATTGAATGTGGGCCATTTGAATCTGCTGGAATTGTAGACAACAACCTCTGGCCCGGCGACGTCGTCATCCACCACCCCCGATCCTGTTGAGAAATTCAGAGATTAATGTGAAAGCGGAAAAATAAACAAACAAGCCAACAACACAAGATTTAACGTGGTTCGGCCAGAAAGCCTACATTCACGGGAGAAGAGGAGAATCAATCCACTATGAGCACAGTGATACAAAGGAGACACGGACAAAAACTATAAGACACACAAGGAAAACCTCTCAAGTCGCCTAGACAAGAGAGTCATAACCCAAGTCTCATATATCTCTTTTTTCTCTCAACCTAGTCTCTCTTTCTTTTTCTGGCTCTTTCTCAACTGTCAAGAGATCTAATATTTATAGAGATGAATCCTAACGCAATTAGAATTTTTACAGGGACTAATAATTCAAGTCAAACTAGGATTTTTAATTAAATAAAAATTCCAACAAATCACCAATTGACTTGAATTCTCTCGTATCACAAACAAACTTGATTTTTTTCTCCAAACACTCCGTCAGAGGTAGCTCTATGGTGTGCAACACACAAGCTCATCTTGAACTTGCCAACAGAAGAAAACTCCATCGTCATACCCATGGGATCAATAGACTTCACAGCAGTAGAAGTAACCTTACTTCTCTGAACACATAGAAGTTCTTCATGGTGGAGCATAACACGATCATGGTCACCAATATAGACGAACACTTCTCTCCAAGAGAACATCTCTTCTTCAATTCTTTACAACACCACTTTCACTCTTGCAACCAGAGTGCATCATCGTTCTTAGAACACGAGCTGACACTCCCAAGCCACCATCAACAAGCTACAACAAAGTTCCCAAGCTACCACGAGTGAAAACTTCCATAAGGCTCCAAAGCTCAAAGCTTTTCAAGTCTTCGCGAGACTTCAACTACCATGGTTCCAAGTTACCTGAACTTCATTCTAAGCTTTATTGGCTTCTTGTCTAACTCAATTTTGAGTTCCTCAACATCCACATCCATTAACTCATGTGTCAAGATTGCCTTCGTCTTGACTAAACCACATCGCAAAATTCAGAGATTAATGTGAGAGCAGAAAAATAAACGAACAAGGCAACAACACAAGATTTAACGTGGTTCGGCCAGAAAGCCAACATCCACGAGAAAAGTGGAGAATTAATCCACTATGAGCACAGTGATACAAAGGAGACACAGACAAAAACTCTAAGACACACAAGGAAAACCTCTCAAGTTGCCTAGACAAAAGGGCCACGGCCCAAGTCTCATATCTAGCTTTTTCTCTCAACTCACCATTTCTTTCTTTTTTGCCTTTTTTCAGCTCTAATGGTCAAGAGATCTGATTTTTATAGAGATGAATCCTATTGCAATTAGAATTCTTACATGAACTAATTATTCAAGTCAAACAAGGATTTTTAATTACATAAAAATCCCAACAGATCCGTCCTCTACGACGATGACTGGGAAACCTCCACCCTACCACCGTATCTTATGGTCAGCAATAGAGAAATTCTCCTTCTCTATTGGAACGCTGCCTGTTTATCTTTGAATGTGAATCTATCAGCAATAGAGAAATTCCTTCTCTGTTGGATTTGAATCTGTGGGAATGCCGCCTATTTCATTAGAGGGACTCGTCTATGGAGGTATTTTGTTGGAGAGGTTCAGCTTGTTTCGTGTCAAAAGATTGGGTAAATAAGTACTGATCTGTGTTTTAAATCACAGATTTTGCATAGATTTTTAATCTAATGGGTATGATAAAAACTATGCACAATAGTAAAAATTGACCATTCTATTGTTGTCCATAGGATCAATTTTTTTTCTCTATATATATATTTATACCATAATCTCCAATGGATCTTCCAATTACTTTGTTCCACCCCAATAGAATTCTCTAACTATGCGTTCTAACTAGATTATGAACAATCTTAGGGACCCAAATGTACTGGAAATAGTAACATGGTAGTGCGCATAAAACAGAAATAATGGTTACTACTCTAACCAAGAAGATAAGCTCTTATTCTCCCATTTTCTTCGGTTTTTCTTGAATCTTTCTAAGATGGGCTTCCATGTGTTTATTTTTGGGTTTGCACTCACCGGAAGCGCTAGGTATATCATTGGTAGCTTCCCATCTTTACAATTCAGATATCCTGTCATCATCTTGACATTTTCATCAGCGACGTTGATTTCATATTGGCAAATATTTACAAAGTTTATTTTCAGTCTAGATAGAATACAAAAATTCTTTAGTATCGTCTAGATTCCTACTCATCCTTGCTTGCACATTTCTATGATAATATGATGTGTTGGCATCCCCAATTTGAATCTAATTCTCCCATTTGTTAAGTTTGGGAAGTATGGGGAATGTGTTAAAGTTTTTAGTTCATTAACAGCTACAATGTCAGATTGTAGTCCCAATATTGTGACATTCACTAACATCATGCACATGTACTCTATTAGTAGCCATGTTGATCATTGTCATGCCGTCTTCGACATATTATTTGCAGAGGGTCTGAAGCCTAATATTGTTTCATCCAATGCGTTACTTGGTTCATATGTCTCACTTTGCCTAAGTGAATCTGCCTCGTCAGTTATTGATGAGATTAAGCATAATGGCATCCACCCAAATGTTGTATCGTATCCTTCCTTGCTCAATGCTTTTGGACGATCACGACTACGACGTAGAGCCAGAGGAGCCATTGATATGAAGAGAATAAATGGTTGTAAACCAAATTCTGTGACATATTCCGATCTGATTGATGCCTATGGATCCACCGGCTTTTTTACTAAAACTCCCAATCTGCTACATGAAGTGGGGGAAGTTGGTTTGCAGACAACCATGGTTTCATTAGTTCGTTGTTGGCAGCCTGTGGTCATTCCTATGCAAAGGTTACCATGGATTCCATACTCCGAGCTACTGAAATGGGTGGATTCATCACGGATTAGATAGAGCAGGATCATGATGTGGAGGTACCAGTTGCACCCCAATATGCAGCTTGGCCTTGCAAGCATGGTCGGGAGAGTGTCGTTTCAGCCCTCAAGGATTCTTTAGATAATCTTGGATTTAGGGTCCAATACCACTATGGGATAAATGTGAAAATATAGAACAAATCTAAATATATAAAATTAGAACGGATCTAAATACTAAATATAACACGAATCTAAATACTAAATATTAGAACAGATCTAATTACGAAGTACGAACATATATTCATAACTTAATGCAGAAGTGTGATAGATTGTAATATTCCATTTGAATAAATATGGATTGGAGGCAACGAGAGACCTGATGAATTTCACGAACTTGAAATTCTCCTTAGGATATGGTGATGCATCACTTCGACCGAATATAAAACTATATATCAAGACATGAAAATATTTATAGTATATGAATTAGGTTTAGTAATCAGTTATTTATAGGTATTTTGAATTTGTTCGTTGAACAAAGTCATTTTGAATTTATTTTATTACTTCCTGGTACCGAACTATATTTTTGGGAGGAGTTGAAGAGAATTGGAATTTGATGATTATGTTATGTCTTATTTTAATTTATGTATTAATTGGTCGTTTGGAATTCAGGGAAATAATTTTTGGAGTTGAATCAAGATTTAGGTTTGTTCTTAAGTTGTGCAACAAAAAAATAAACATTACTTTTTTTTTTTGTTTGGGCCTCGGGCCGTCCCAATGATAAGTTCGGGACTTCGAACTTCGGGACTGGATCGGGCCCAAAATTTTGGGCCCGAATCAAAATAGAACGGGACCGGGATTCGGCGAATCCTGATCCCGAATCCCAAATCCCAAATGCCCTTCCCTAAATTTTATCCCAGACGGCTTCAAGCGAACGAACACCTCTTGGCTTGACCCTGTTGCGCATGGAGATGTAATGTTCAGCCGATTGAACAATTTTTTTCCAAATCTCCATAGTGTATGCACATTCTTTGAACAAGTGGTCTCCTGATTCTTGCGCATCATGACATAGATAGCAGTGTATTTGGTCCACATGATGGATTACTTTCCATTTTTGTAGGTTTTCATGGGTCGACAGCCTGTTTTGGTGCATTTTCCATAGGAACACAGAAACTCTCATTGGAGTGTATTGCTACCACACCGTCTTGAGCTATTTTGAATATACTTAAGAAATTTAATATACACAATGCACATTTATAGTGCACAATATTACAATTCTATTATGACCATTGAAGTTGTCCTTATTGTTGAAAGATTTTTACATACGAGATCAAAGTCACATGCTACATGTGGTGTCATCGATTTTGTCGCTATTTTATTGCATTTTTTTCCTTGGAATAAGTAACAATTTAATAGAGTTTAGAAATCATCGTACGAACGTAGAATTTTGGTGTTATGTATATCAATTTTCTATTAGTGAGGCAAATTCCGATGACAGTAATCGGAATTATAATATTGTGCTCGATTATGTATTCATCTATTACACCATGGATCACATTCCAGAAATTATTATCCAGCATAACACAAATTCGACATATTGTCATAACCTTTTGCAGGAATTGAAATCATCAACGAAAACCTATACATAGGATACCAAACGTCTCATGTTTCGGTAGAATTTTGGTAATTTCATCACCGCGAATATCTAAATTCTTTCCCTTAGGGTTAAGTAGTTCTTTATTACGATTTTAAAAATTCTCGGCAAACTCTTGAAATCTTGATGGAGCATGTGTCTTTTGGTCTCAGAAGTATAAACTTTTATAGGTGACTTACAATAGACCAAAATTATGTTGTACATGATGTGTTTAAAAGGTAATCAACACTCTCATCTATTGTAGATACAAACCGGGGAATTCAAACCACAAGAGGTATTAGACAAGGTGATCATCTGTCACCTTTTCTATTTATCATAGCAGCAGAAAGTAGTAGATCTCCAACTCCTTGACCCCTTACAGATTGGAAAAGATATGATTGAATTATCACATTTCCAATTTGCGGATGACACATTGCTTTTTGGAGAAACCTCATGAAAGACTATCAGATGCTTTAAAACAATACGCAGAAACTTTGAATTACTCTAAGGCCTAAAAATCAACTAATCAAAGAGCAGTTTAACAGGAATTCATGTAGCAGAGAGTGACTTGAGGAACATGGATGACCATTTGAACTGTAAAATCAGTAAAACACCTCTATCTTACCTTGGTCTACCGATTGGAGGGAACACAAAGAAAGGCAACACATGGTCACTAATTCTGGAAAAATACAAGAAGAGACTAAACTATTGGGAAAGCACGAACATATCAGCTAGAGCCAAAACTGTGGCCATAAATTCTGTGCTTACCGCATTGCCTTGCTACTACTTTAGCTTCTTTCAAGCAAATAGAACGATAATCTCCAACCGAGAAAAACTTATGAGAGATTTCTTCTAGAACAAAACAGGAGAAAGTAGAAAGATCAATTGGATAGCCTAGAGCAAAATTGCACACACAAAACGGGAGGGGGATTGGAAATAAAGCAGCTGGATCCATACAACAAGTCACTCTTGGGGAAATGGGGCGCCAAAATCTTAACTGGAAATGATGAGCTTTGGTTATAGGTAGTACGCTTTAAATATGGAAATAAAGGAAGACTGAAGGTTGGCTTGCTGATGGAGTTGAGAGCTCAGCAATCTGAGCCACCACGCTGCAGAGGAAGAAGAAGAGGCCGCCCATCCGAATCCCAGTGGTGGCAGCAACTCTGGAGGAGACTGGTTTCAAACAAATTGGCAAAGAAGAGTTGGAAATGGAAGGACAACGAGATTTTGGGAAGACCATTGGCTAGGAGTGAGCGACCTCAAAACACTGCATCCCAGACTATACTGGAAGACAACTAGGAAAGGCCAAACGATTGACAAATTTGGCAGCTGGAGTGAAGGAGTATGGCGATGGAAGCTTTACTGGAATAGGTAACTCAATGACATAGATGAAGCAGACTTCCAGCAGCTCCAAAACTACTTAAGGATAACCCTACAGGAACACTCAACAGACCATTGGCTATGGAAACTACACACAGGAGGCAAATATACTGTCAAAACTGCGTATGAAGGAATTATAGCTCACCAACCTTTCGAAAAAAGAGAATCAAAACAACTCAAGACGGTGTGGCAGCAATACACTCTAAGGAGAGTTTCTGTGTTCCTATGGAAAATGCACCAAAATAGACTGCCAACCCAGGAAAAGCTGCAAAAAAAAAGAATGTAATCCATCATGAGGACCAAATATACTGTTATCTATGTCAAGCTGCGCAAGAATCAGGGGACCACCTGTTCAAAGAATGTGCATACACAGTGGAGATTTGGACAAAACTGTTCAACTGGTTGAACATTACATCTCCATGCGCAACAAGGCCAAGCTAAGAGGAGTTCCGCACTTGAAGTCGTCCGGTATAAAATTACAAGTATGGCTGCCGATATGGAAAGCAATCACACATCAAATCTGGATGAAGAGGAACCACAAACATTTCAATGGAGTCCACACATACTCTAAAGAAGTGATTACAGAGATTAAACTTACCTTGTGGCACTGGTACAATGCCAAAGACAAGAATTTCATATTTTTACATTCTGTAGTACTCTGGATGAACCTACCCACACAAGTTCTGATGGATTTGTAGACTAGCAGAGAAAAATTTCAACTTCTTTAATACAAATTTTGCTTATAAAAAAATCTATTATAGATACAAAATAGATATAAAAAATAAGGGGAGCGGGGGTGCTATAAGCACCGCACCACTATGCGGTCCCCCGAAACGCCCCGTTTCGGGGCTGCAATTATATATATATATTTAAAAAATTTTAAAATTCAAAATCTTTAATATTGGTGGTTGGACCTGGGATTCAATCCCACCATCTCCATCTCATCTCGTGTAGGACCTTTACCATCTCAGCTGCAAGTCAAGTTTGATTATATAAGATCAAAAATATTATATAAACACTCCACACACACCGAAACATATAAAAAATATAAAAAAATCTATAAAACACCTAAAAACTTGTAAATCAAAGGACTAAACCCTATAAACTCAAGAACTAAATGCATAAATCCAAGGGCTAAATGCTATTTTACAAAATTAATATTACGACGGCTTCGCCGCCCTAAAAATCTAAAATCCTATTTAAATGTTATAAACCCAAGGGCTAAATGCATAAACCCATGGGCTAAATGCTATTTTACAAAATTAATATTACGGCGGCTTCGCCGTAAAAATCTAAAACCCTATTTAAATATTATAAACCCAAGGACTAAATGTACAAACCCATGGGCTAAATGCTATTTTACAAAAGAAAAATGCTAAATGCATAAAATCGAAAACCTATTTTATAAACCCTAAACTATATAATTTAATTCATAAATTATATAACTTATAATTTAATAAATTCTAATTAAATTATATATATTAAAAGTAGAATTTATTACATATAATTAGCTAATCTAATTGGGTTCCTCCCAAACGGTATCGTTGGGAGGAACCGCATAGTAGTGCAGTGCTTCCCAACTCAAAAATAAGAAGGATTAATTTTAGCATTCAGTTTCGATTTAAAATTTTGTATAATTCAGTTCGTTAAGAAGCAAACGCAATCTTCTCCTTTCAGTTTTTGACCCATTTTTCTCTGCCCCCATCTCTTCAACAAACCAGCCAAATAACCAAAATCCATGGCATTCTTTCCTCAATCACTGCCAATAAATTATACTACTAACATTCACAGATTCAAAGTTTTCCCCATTACTCCAAATCCAGCATTCTTGGATCCAGCAGCAGTATTGTCTCGATGATGCACTCCACGTCTGAATCCGACGAGGCGAGCCTCACGGCCTCCTCGTCCACTCCGAACTACTTCGTGCAGAGCCCATCGTCTCGTGACTCACACGACGAGACGGATAAATGCTCGTCGGCAAATGAACGGAGCCCTTCCGATTCCCCATCCAATCCGAGATCCTCCTTGACCTCGTCGTCATCCACCACCGGCAGCCGCATATCAGGATACCGGCGGCGGTGGAACAAGCACTACTGTGACGTCGTGCGGGAGGAGGGACAAGGGTGTGGCAGCGGAGAGTATGATGACGACGATTACTATGGGATCAAAGCTTATGCCAGGCATTGTAGGCGGATGGTGCTTTTGTTTGCTGTCGGGATGGTGTTTGTTGGAATGTTTCTGATAGTGTGGGGTGCAAGCAGACAGTACAAAGCAAAAGTCAGCGTCAAGGTACAAAATGGCTTTATAATATATTTTTTTCATATATAATATTAGGGACAGATTCCGGTGATATGATTTTATACATGTATTTTTAATTCCGGCCACTAGAATTGTCCGTTGACGGAATTGGGCGCATCGTTAGAAAGTTTACACATAGGAGATCATAAGCCCCATGTTTAGTTTCGGTTCCGGCGACTTCGTTGCCAGAATTTTCTAAAACACTATTTAGGACTACTTAACCCAAGGGAAAATGTAAACCCTGCGTTAAACGGTGATAACGTCGTCGGAATATCACCAAAACTTGAACATATTCAATTCTATGCATAAGCTTTCTAACGATGTGCCCAATTCTGTCAACGTGCAAACCTAGTGGCCGGAATTGAAAATCATGTCTAAAATCTTGTCACCGGATCCTGCACCATAATATAATATTATGTAATTCAAAAGGACAATACTATTCATACACACTTATTTAACACTACTATTTTTTGACATTGTGATGTGGCAATTATTACAATCACAAGTTTTATTATTTATATTTATTTCTTTTATTTTATTTGTGATTGTAATTGTTGACACATCACAATATCAACAAATAATGTTAAATAAATGTGTATAAATATCATTTTCCAATTCGAAATGGATTAGGATAGCTGCTTTTGGGCTGGTAGCCAGTGGCACTTTAACACATAGTTTAGGCGAAAGATTGGCATAGATTCAATTATCGAATAAATGAGTTATATGCTGAATTTTAATAAAAACTTTTAAAATTATGATCCAACATTAGATATAATGCTTGTCCCTAGTTGTCACATAACTCATTCATTCATAATATTTTTTTGATATTGATGATAGAGTTTAGTTGTACACAATATGTACTTCGGTCAAGGATCTGATTATACTGGAGTTCCGACGAGGTTCTTGTCGTTGAATTGCTCTGCGAATTTGACAGTATCAAATCCGGCGACATTCTTTGGAATCCATGTCAGCAGCCCGGCTGCAAGTCTCCTATTCTCACAAGTCACAGTTGCCACTGGACAGGTACTATACACAACAAGCAACACTATTTTCATGAATAACACCATATTTCTTTCTTTCCCCTTTACGCGTTTTCGATTGTTTCCAGGTGAAGAAATACTACCAACCGAAGAGAAGCAGGCGGAGCATGTGGGTGAGTCTGGTGGGTCAAGCGGTTCCTCTTTACGGCGCCGGCGAAACATTCGCAGCCTCCAACGGCGGTGGCAAAGGGATTCCGTTCAGTCTGGAGTTTGAAATTGAATCAAGGGGATATGTTGTGGGACAATTAATCAATACAAAGCATAGGAAGCACATTTCTTGTTCCTTATCAATTACTCCTCATAAGACCAAAGTGATTGATTTTCAGAAAAACTCTTGTACGTTCAAGTGAGAAACAAACATTGATCATATATAGGGTTCCATGTCCCTTATTGTTTGGATTAGATCCTCTTTTTGAGATGGTGATTTGTAGGTGCTAGCCACCGTCCTGCCCAAATGCAACCTACGTCCCCGCTTAGGATGCTTATATGCAAGCATAGACGGCTTTCGACATGAGAAAGAATGTGATGGTGAGCTGGAACTAAATAAGTTGCAGGAAGAGTCTTAGTCAGTGAACTTCCTTAAGAAATTGTCATTCCTCTTATAAAGACGCAATATGTTTTTTCTGTACACCTAATTTGGTGTAATTTGGGTACGTGTACTTAGCATTTCCATTTAGAAAAATGAATATATCTAATACAAGCACGAGAAAGTGCTGGGCAGTTCCTGAGTGATCAAGGTCCACTTAGCGCCTATTCGGCCTAGGAGCCCGCTTAGTCGCCCTTGAGCAGTTACTTAGGCGTCATTCGGGTAGGGCGGAGGGCGATTGCCCAGCACTTATGCGGCGCCTAAGTGGGTTGGGCAGCCTATTTCTCGAACAGAGAATACATCTAAGAGCTACATGTGTTACATTACACATAAAATAGAACGTCCCCAGTCCTTCGAATGTGACCGGCATGATCATTTTCCATTTTTACATAACCTTCATGGTATGTTTGCATATTTTTTAACACAGAAAGATAGGGAACATATCAAATGTACACCCACTGTCCATAATCCAACCCATATCAGTACTCTCATTTGATGAAGTCAGTGCTTCAACAACATCATCAGAAGAACCAGATTCATCCATATCAGATAGAGAGTTAGACATAGATAATAGAAGTTAAAAAGGTATTTATCAGCGTTGCTCGAAAGCTAGAATGTGTCATTTTCTTATTGCTGGAGGATATCATGGAGTTGAATCAGAATATGATCCTTATCTTAGCAGCAAGCATAATGTACTGAAGCCTCCAGAGAAAGGTTGATGAAACTGAGCAATCATAGTCCCCTGCAGCATCTGATGAGTAAAATTCAGAATTCACACACACCAACAGCACTTCTCAAAGGCAATTAGTCATCAAGCCCGCAACTTGATCATCTATATATTAAGAAGGCTCTATTTTATTTTCAAAATGTCGGAGCATTTTAGCTTGACCAATGAGAGGGCGACACGTCAACAAAGATGAGGTGTAATTTAGCGCGGATGAGGTGCAGTTTCTCGCTCGTCATCTCTGCAAAATAATTTTTCAATTTTCCTTTTCTCTTTTTATTCATATTTTATTATATTTAGTTTTCACACCTACATTCTTTACAATAGAATATATGTCGTGAATCGCCCATCGTTCGTCGAAACGAACTTCACCATAATAATCAACATGTCGTGAGGTTCGATTTGAGATGTGATTTGATATGGTTTCGACATCATTTCAACAGTTGTGACTTAACACACAGGTAATTTTACAAACCAGTAATAACTATTTCCTCTTAATTTGCCTCATCTCAATTTGTTCTTACATAACGAAGTAGTAGTGCACTTAAAAAAGCTAAGTTCCTGCATGAAATTAGGGTTGTCGCTAGTTCGTTCGTTTAGCTAAACAAACTAAATTCCGTGTTCGAGCTCGATTAGAATGAGCTCGCAAAGATTGGATGCTTTAAACTCTTCCATGACCTTGACAAGCTCCATGGTCGAAGGGATTCAAATGAAATTTATAAAAATTCATACAAACATAACACAATTGGGATTCATATGAAATGTAAGGTAATGCCCACACAGAAATTCGTTGAGAAATCTGTAGCAAACCACTAAAAAACAATTTAATATTTTTTCTCACTGCTCCTAACTTTTTTTTTATTTTTTTTTGGAAAGACAAAATTTTCATTAATGATAACTTTTTACATGTACATGTGATCTACACGCAAAAATTATGTACATCTTGTTAGACACCCTCGAGGGTTCATAATTCAATCTACGATCGAGTACCCAAACTCCTGCTTTCTCTTGCTCTTTATCCAACTCCATGTGGTTGATTGAATTTTTCTCAGTTGTTCCTCCGTGTCCGGTATCGAATTTCTGAAATGTTTATGATTCCTTATCAACCAGATGCTCCATGTAGTGACTGCCCAAAACATACTCTAGAGTTCCTTGTGTATATCCGGCGGCTTGGCAGTGAAGAAATCTTCCCAACTTCTTTCCATAAGCGCAGGTACTTCCAACCAAGACAGTAGCTTTTCCCATAACTCCTTGGCAAATTTGCAACTTTCAAATAGATGCGCTTTTGATTCTGCGCTGGTCTTACATATAGTGCATAGGATTGATGATTCTTCATGAATTATTTTCCTGTTCTGCAAGTTGAGAAGAGTAGGTAACCTTCTTCTATGGAGTCTCCAGTTAAAGATAGATACTTTTTTTGATATGTACTTGTTCTAGGTTGAGGTCAGCTTGTCCAAGATCCCTTGTTCTAGCTCTTCCGGTTCCTGGCTTTCCCGAATGAAGTATGCTGCAGCTTGTGTCTCATACTGTCCTGATTTGCTTAGCTTGCATCTCCATGTATCCATGGTTTGTACCCGTAATGAGATGTCATGTAAACCGGCGATGAGATGATTTAATTCTTCCTTTTCCCATTCGAAAAGTTCCCTCCTCCATGCCCATTGCCAGTCCCATTCATTATTGGTCCAGTTTCCGTGTTGTGCCACACTCGCATTGCGTAGGAGATCCAGCCGCATGAGTCTGCTGAACCTCGACTTGATCTGATCGGAGCCTATGCGCAGGTCATCCCAAAACTTGGTTCTGTCTTCATTTCCTAGTTGCAGTATATCATTTTGTTGAACCATGTCTCCTGAGCTATTTTTTGCAGCGCCGTCCACCAGTTTGAGTGTGGTTGCCTTCTCCTAGTAGAGTTGATTGTGATATCCACTCCAGAGATCAGTGGGGCATCTTGTAGTAACCTGAAAGTGCCAACATATAAAGAGTCTTGAGTACCATATAATGAGATAATAATTTTTTTCCACAATTCGCCTTTGTTGTTCAGTAGTCTTCCAGCCCACTTGCAAAATAGAGCCAGGTTGATTTCCTGCAATGACCTAATTCCTAGCCCTCCTCTATCTATAAGTTGGCAGATATGTTGCAAAGCTACCCATGACACTCGTTTTTTTCCGTCGCTCCCTCCCCAAAAGAAGGTTCAACGGATTGATTCCAAGGTATTTAGGACTTTCTTAGGGGCTATAAACATTGCAAAATAGTACGAAGGCAGTGAGGATATCACCGAATTGATTAGTACTCTTCGACCTGCCACCGAGAGATTCTTGTTTTCCCATTTTCCCAAAGTCTGCTTGAAGCGCTTAACCACTAGTTCCCATAGAGCAGACTGCGAAGCTTTCCCTCCCACTGGTAATCCGAGATAAGTGAATGGAATTTGTCCTGTAT
>JAOYMZ010033895.1:0-16161 GCA_025802335.1 Pinguicula primuliflora | reverse complement strand
ACTTCTACGTAGCCCAAACAATGAATATTACACTTCTACGTAGCATATAAGCCTATCTTCCAAAGAGAATCCATGTTTACATCAACTAAACATTAGTAAGACCTACCAAAAAAAACTAAACATTAATAAGAAACATGGGACTTCAAATTTCAGAACATCAGTAACATGAAAATATTCTGAACATCAGTAACATGAAAAATCAGAACCCATATTAACATTTATCAACTGAACATTAAACATCAGACTTCAAATTCCATTGTAATAAAACTTGTACCGAAGGATTGCTCCAACCCAACGAAATACCAGCGTACCCAAGAATTGCTCCAATCTAACGAAATACCAGCGTACCCAAGAATTGCTCCAATCTAATGACATACCAGTGTAAGCTCAGAGACAATCAATCAATGTAAAATGAAACCTGATAAATAAAAAACCCATATTAACAACTTCTGAACTTCAATAACATGAAAAATCAGAACCCATAGTAACATCTATCTACTGAACATTAAGCATCTGACTTCAAATTCCATTGTAATAAAACAATTTGCGCCCAAGTATTGCTCCAATCTAACGAAATACCAGTGTAAGAGGGTTAAGCCAAAATGATCTGCAAAATAAACATCCACGTAATTAGAAAACTGGCCATTGAACAAAATTAACAACGAAACCAATTTAGAACAGAATCAACGGAATTGTGAAACTTCCCACCATCGTATGGACTAGAAATGGACACTCACCTCACGGTAGTGGAAGAGGAAAGGTGAAATGCAATTCCAGGATTCAAGAAACGGGTGTACATATAAGGGACGAATCGAAAACCAAATTCCGAAAAACCACAATTTAGAATAGAATCAATAGAATTGTGAAACTTCCCACCATCCTATGGACCAGAATTAGACACTCACCTCACGATAATGGAAGAGGAAAGGCGAAATGCAATTCCAAGATTCAAGAAACGGGTGTATATATAAGGGACAATTCGAAAACCAAATTCCGAAAAACCAAGGAGAAGGTTGAGCGTACCATCGTGAAGAGAGATTTGGGTGAGATCGTGCGGGAGAGATTTGGGAACTGGAGAAATTTGCGTGCCTCCGTGGAAGAGTGGAGAAAACTATCATTTCGGTTTTCTGTTGGAGATACCATCGCGAAGAGAGATTTTGGAACTGGGGAGATCTGTCGTGTCTTCAAGGAAGAGAGGAGAAAACGGTTGTGCCCTTGTGCTAACATGCACCTCACATGTGCTGACTTGTCCCTGTCTCATTGGACGGGCTAATGTGGTTTGAAATTTTGAAGCCAAAAAGATCCTATATTAATATATAGATTATGAGATAATTGAGGGAACAATCTACCTATGGAGGGAACAACCCGATACGTTCACCAAAACATGACTTCAACATGTGGTTCTTACTAAATGGGCTACCCCTAGGCGATACAGATATGAACAAATATGTGCAAAAAAATGAGCAAGCACAAATAATTCACAAGAGGTGACGAGAAAACATGGAGAGAGAAGGGGAGCAGGAGCAGAGAAACTCAGCGAAGGAGCTTGACACCGTGGCAACCTGGTGGGGGCCAATCAGCTGAGCATGGAGATGCTGAGTGGACCTTGGTTTCTCACAGGACACCGGTACACCAGCGTCTTGCACTCTCCATAAAAAAACCTCAATTGTTGGCGAAGAAGCAATTGGGACAACAGTTTGACAGGATCAAAGAAATGAGGTCAAAACTGTCTTCACTCTTCTTCACAAACATCCCACTAGCATGGGATGCCAAATGGCTTGCCAATATCTTCGGATCGTACGGAAGACTGTTCGACGTGCTCATAGCAACCAGACTTGCGAAAAACGGAAAGAGATTTGACTTCGCCATATTTGATCTATCTCATGATGCTGAGGAGTTGGCTACAAGGATTAATGGAAGAATCGTGGATGGCTATCGTATCCAGGTCAATGTGGCTCGATAACATGGGTGGTAAGCCTCTGCGCAGTAACCTAAAAGTGCCGCAAAGGAGTAAGCAGTTAGAAAAAGCACCAATTATGGAGAAAGGCGAGACTAGTATGGTCAGAAAGGAAATTTTGTATGCTGAAATCGTGAATTCGAAAGGTGACGCCGTCCCTTCTACAGTCAAGAGCAGTATCACACTCTCTACAACTGAGGAAGACAAAACTTGGCTCAAGGAGGTGATAGTTGTCGAACCAAAAGATGGGGATCTGCAGGAAATCAAACAGACGTTGCTTCAATCTATATATCTGGGGTGTAGCTTGACATTGCTGCCGAAGGATAAAGCATTAATCAGGGAGCTAAGCAAGGAGCAAGGCGACAATCTGATTGATCTGGGTAATCAGAAGTTAAACACTATGTTTAAATTTGCAGCTTGGTGGGATATGGATCTAGAAATTAAAACAAAGATCAGTATGGATTCGTATATTGGGTGTACCTCTACCTTGTTGGAATGAAAGATGCTTAAACTGGATTGGATCCCAGCTGGGCTCAGTACAAAAGATTGATGAAGAAATCTTAATGCATACAAACTATTATGGTGGAGGGTGCTGATTAATACAGCTGCAAGGAAAAAACTAGATGGTATCGTGAAATCATAGTGAATTTCGAAAGTTATCAGATTGAGGTGATTGAAGAAGAACCTTTCTTGAGTCTCGGGAGTCATACTATTTCTTAGATTCGTGAGATACAAGAGCAAAAAATGGGAGATACGTTGGTAAACATGAGAAAAACATTTCTGCCGGTGCACCAGCGAGTTCAACCGCAATAATGAGACTCCGGGGAGCAAAAATCTCGATGCATTAAATGTTGAAGCTAAAGGGTTTGATTTAAATGTTTTGTTTAGATCTCCAAGTATTTCGAGTAATGAGCGGCAATTAAGTCTGCCATCGGAAATCCAAAATTTGAATGCGCGTGAAGGTGAAAAAGTGGAGCAGTTAAGAACAGGAATATTCCCAAGTCAAAGTGGGAAAATAAGAATAGACACTCGGCCTGTCACACTGGATTTGCGTCTAGGATCCTAACCATAATAGAAGCGCGATATAATGGCAGAAAGCGTTTTGAGAAATTGAAGAAGAAAAGAGAAGGACAGAAAAGTAACCTTCTGATGCAAGATATGGTTGTTATCCCGAAAACACAAGAAGATGCACAAAAAACAACAGAATATGCAAATATTCTTGGAGTACAAACCAAGGATTTTCATATACAAGCATTACTACGAAGGGAAGAACATGAAGTTGAGGAGAACCAAGCCTGACCGGGAGATGCATACTACACCTGTTGCACAATCTTTTCAATGCGGATGCTTAATCAAAATATAAGAGGCTTGGGAGCTGGACGTAAGAAAAAGATTTGGCTGAAGCTGTGAGCCAGTTTGACATCAACTTTATAAGCCTGCAAGAAACAAAACAAACTGCTATTGATAGAAGAATGTGTGAGATGATCTCGAAGCACTCAACTTGAGTTTGAGTATCAACCATCAGTGGGCTTTTTGGTGGACTATTATGCACTTGAAAAACATATTGTTTCAAATTAACAGGATGTTGAAAGTCTCGTAATATAATGGAGATCTCAGGAGAATGGCAGAGACAAAATGGACCTATAGAAGTGAAGATTTTAAATATTTACTCTCCTCGTTTGATTGCAGGAAAGAGGAGACTGTGGCAGGACATTTTAATAAGACTCCGAATGGATCCAAATGCTGCATGGTTTCTAGCTGGAGACTTCAATGCTATAAGAAGCTCTGATGAAAGAAAGGACACTCAAACCCCCTATAAGTGAAATATCTGATTTCAATGCTTTCTTAGATGAAACTAGACTTGTGAACTTACCATTGCAGCTAAGAAAGCACACATACTACTACCCTGTAGGCCTATGCTCTAGCTGTATAGATAAAATACTCGTATCTAATCAGTGGTTATCACTATGGCCGAATGTCTCTCAAATGGCTATAGACAGAAAACCATCGGACCACTGCCCTTTGGAAATACGAAGTATTTTCACACGCATGTGAAAAATAACTGCAGTAGAAATACTATCAAAGGAATGGTGATCAATGGATCATGGAACCAAGATGTTGAGACAGTTAGGCAGTTTTTTTGCATGAGGGATTTAAAAGCCACTATCAAGAAGATCCTGAACTAAAACCAGTTGTGGACTAGGAAGTCAATAACCTAGTCACTGCCGATGAGAATATGTGGCTGACAGCTAAATTCACTCAAGAAGAAATATATGATACATTAATGAAGTGTGGAAGTGGGAAAAGCCCGGGCCCACACGATTTTAATTTCAAATTTTTAAAACATTTCTGGCAGCTATTTAAAGATGACATTCCGGAATTCTTTGAGGCATTTTGGATGGATGACAAACTCGTTAATTATTTGAATAGCATGATGGTTACTTTGGCCCCAAAACTTCATCACCTAAGGATATCTCTAACTTTAGACCTATTTCGATGGTGGGTTCAATCTATAAACTATTGTTTAAAGTGCTTTCAGCAAGACTGTGCAGAGTCTTGCCCAGACTCATAGCCCCTACACAAACAGGATTCATTGCAAAGAGATCTATACTGGACAGTATTGTGTTAACGAATGGGTGATAAATGATGCTAAAACTACGAAGAAACCTTGCTCTATTTTTAAGGTGGATTTCCAAAAAACATTTGATAGCATCAACTGGAGATCTTTGTGGGATTTGATGACATTTATGGGCTTTAGTGAAAAATGATTGCCTTGGATGAAGAGATGTGTTGAATCTGGCTACATATCAATCTTAGCTAATGGAAGTTCTTGTGGTGAATTTAAAATGAGTAGAAGCCTCCGCCAAGGAGACTCTCTGTCCCCCTTACTCTTTGCAATAGGAACTGAGGGCTTACATCTACTAATTTCTAGAGCAAAGGATGATGGGGGTTTGATGGATATAAAATTGGGGAAGATAATATTCAGATTACTCATCAGCAGTTTGCTGATGATACAATTTTATTTGGAGATAGAACAGTGGCAAACACTGACACTAAAGAGGATCTTGAGGATTTTTTAGCTAGTTTCTGGCCTATGGGCGGGTCAATATAAAAAAAAAAGCAGGCTCATCTCAGTTAATATAAATGAATTTGTGCAATTTAAACCAAATGTGTTTACTTAGATGCAAGGATGATCACATTCCTTTTATCTACCTTGGAGTTAAAGTGGGAACTAACATGGTCGACAATAATACACACTGAAAAACAGAGTGACAGGATGGGAGAAGAAATACATATCTTTTGGAGAACGGATAACGTTGATAAAATCTGTGTTATCCTTAATCCCACTGTACTAATTATCAGTTTACAAGGCTCCTGTGGGAATATTAAAACAGATGACGAGCATCATTAGTATATTCTTATGAGGTGAAGCAAAAGTAGGGCCAATGAAAGTAAAATGGATAGGTGGAAAACTGTCTGCTTACCCAAGAACAAGGGGGGCCTTTATGTGAAATCACTAAAGCATTTTAATCTATCTTTGCTAGGCAAGTGGGGCTTTCGAATAGTAACTGAAAATACAAGTCTTTGGCTACACGTTTTGAATTCGACCTATGGGAATGCAACCCTATGAGGACGGCTAATACATGCTAAAACTTTAATATGGTGGAGGGACCTCAACAAGCATGTTCTGCAGTCTACATGGTGTCTAGGAAAATATCAAACATAATGTGGGCAATGGAGGAGCCACAAGATTTTGGCTCGATACATGGTTGGGTGATACTCCTTTAGCTACACTATACTATACCCCAACTTATACCTCCATGCTATTGACAAATAGACATTGATTATTGAGAAAGGATGATCGGAAAGCACCTGGAATTGGGATTGGCTCTGGACCCATGAATGCACTCCAGTTGAGATGTAGGAATTTACCAACTTGCTTCACATTCTGGATCAAGCTCCTCCTTTTGCTTTGTGTCCAGATACCTGAATGTGGAAATGGAACAATACTAATAAATATCCTACTGGAGACATATATATGCAGATTATGAAAGATGAATGGGAAGAAATGAACCAAGCTGTATTAGCGCAAATGGCTGGCAAAAGAACTTACCCACAAAAATTGTTGAACTTGTTTGGAAGGTTCTACACAATCGTATCCCTACCGCTGATAACCTAGCCCAAAGAGGCATTACCAGTGCAAGCCTCCATTGCCCCCCTGCACGGTGGAACACGAAACTGTGAATCACTTATATCTGCATTGTGACATAGCATGCCAAATCTAGAAGTTATCTTTCGACTGGATGAACATTTTGACGATATTACCAACAAATTGGGAGGAGCTGATTAACATGAATAGGAATCCCTCATTTCCGAACAACCTTAGGATGATATGGCCCTTGATCTGGCAACAAATTATCTGGAAGATCTGGAAATTGCAAAATGCAGTAATCTTCAGACAAGAAATGCAGGAAGAAGAAAGTGTCATCGATCGAGTAAAACTGAGCTCCTGGCTATTTCTGCGTGCAAATCTGAAATTGGGCCATCACATTGGACTTGATGAATGGAGTAGAAATATTATCCATTGCATGTAGCCCAAGTAAAAAAATAATGGTGCTATTGTAAATATGTACATATTACGTCAATAAAATCTTGTAACTTATCAAAAAAAAATTCACAAGAAGCTAATGACCAGAAGACCATGATTTCTCGACACATATTCAACTAATGGAATGTGAAATAATCTCATTCGTCTAGATATAAACTACACACCAATTAGCGCCCTTGGTCTATGTTCTACTACAGACAGTGATACTCCAGGCTGCGCAACAGCCCTCACAAAAGCCATATTTGCTGTTACAGTAGGAGCATGCCAATAATCACCCGTCCCAAAAGCCACCTTGTTTTTCAAACTCAGCTTTCGTGTTGTCGGGAGGCTCATAACTCGAGTTGAAGGGCAATCAGGCACTACCCTGGCAAATTTTAGTTGAGAAAGAAAGAGTAAATACATAAGTGAAGCTGCTACCATGCATAAACACAAAAAAATGACCAAAAAACGCAGATCGCATATTTATTTCATTCATACTCTTATATAACAGGTGAGAGTGCCCCTAAGAGGAGTTTCTGAAAGAGCAAAATCTCTTCCATATAAGAATCAAAAAAAGGAAATTTATGTTGACTAACTGGAAATTTCATGGGGATATTAATAGATCATTTGATATTGAACTGTGCAAACATGAGAGGTGAAACTTACTTGATGAACTTCAAAATCTTTTCAGTTCTCAACTTTTCAGTCGCTCCACCACATTTGGAGACGAGTTCCTTAAACTCTGAGCAGACACCTTCACAAACAATTCCTCGCCTTCCTGATACTAGACCAAGTAGTTCACTGTGGATTGGATTCTGATGTTCAGATTTTATCTGGTACGAGATGAGAATCAATACCATCAACTGAGCAAAATTGATAATTACATAAAATTTTAACGAAAATGAAGCAATTTTGCAGGATAAAATGCAGACATTAGCTAAAATCATTAGAGTGAGAACAAAAAGCAATGCAACTGAGTCACGCACACTGAAAAAGCATCAAGCCGATCATGAAAAATAAAAATAAAAAATATCACCACATCATCACCTGAGCAATCAGAAAGTCATAGGTTCCCTTAAAGCTATCTCTAACTTGTCGCTCCGACATTGATAAAAGGTTTTGGGTGGTATTATTACTAATTCCTGAAACAATCGCAATCATAGCCGTTGTATCATAATTAATTAGGTTCAGTGTTTCAGCTTCATGCTCTACAGTATTATCAGAAGTGCAACACCAACAATTCATAGAACGAAGGAGAGAACAAAACGACGTCCCGAGATTCAAATCCAAATGCTCATTAGATTTCACACAGGGGATGCGATGGCATCTCATTGCAGGCTCGGCAATGTTTTTCTTCATCCCATTGCTATCTTGATGAACCTTAATTTTAACAACACAGGTATCAGTAAACAATCTACCAAGGATCAGGTTTCTCCATTTATCCTTCATTCCAAAGTCCATAGAATCATATTCAGATTTAAGCTTCTGAGAGGCATCCAAATCAAGACCATGCGAAAAGAAAAGCACAATATAAAACGGTCTGAGCATGACCGGACACTGACGGGCGGCATCAACAAGTTCCTGAATTTTTTGCTTCAAACCCTTATTTCCATCAGAACAAGCCCCGTCCCATTGAATGTACCTAGGGTTTTTATCAGAAACAACGAACCAAACAGGATCCCCATTTAAAGAACAAACGATGTCGACATACATGCTCTGCGAACAAGAAAATCGGATGGGCCTGCAAACCCGAGATACACCAGTTACAAATGGTTGCTGGAGGACGTGTACCACAGCCTCGAAATGACCAATATTCAAACTGCCAAGTGAAATCGGAATATAAATGCTAAGCGTGGAATAATTTCAGCACAAACAGAACAGCAGAAGACGGGGAACAATGAAATTTGATCACTAAAAGAAAGAATAGAAGCTAACTTGAGGGGAGAGGTGGATGAAAACGATGTGGTGGTGAGCCGGCGGAGAAAATTGAGCTCGCCGTTGATTAATCGAGAGAGAGTGGACTTCAGGGCTGGATAAAGGCTAGTCCCAGGCAGTCGCAGGAGGCTCTCATTGAGGTTTGTGCACCTTCTGATCGCATTTTCCACAGGAGAGCATGCGCCAATTGCAGTGTTCCCGGTGTCCATGGTGGCCTTTCACACAGATGGCCCTTCTTCAATAAATAGGTTGGATCAACCGGTTCCAGTGTTGGGATGTGTTAAATGAAATTTGGGCGGTAAAGGATTATAAGTTCTAACAAAGTCGAATTTAACTCGGTTAAAGTTCGTTTGTTTATTTCGTAAATTTTTACGAATAGAGCTTAAATACAAAATTTTATTTGTTAAACTTAATAAACGAACTCGGTTCGTTCATTAACCTTAATAAACAAGCTCGGTTCGCTCGTTAATCTTAACAAACATAGATCGAACATGGTTAATTCGATCTTGGTCCATTAAACAGTTTTTTGTATGATCGTTAGGGGCTTAAAATTTTAAATTGATTTTGATTTTGATTTTGATATGAAACAACCCAGAGCAATTACATTGATTTTAGTTTAAAGTGATTGCAATATATTTGTACAAACATATTTATTTACCTATCATTCTGATTGTTTTTGTTTGAATGAATTATTAAATAAGGGTGAAAGTATCAATTAGTACTTACTTTTCATTATTTTCATTACTCATTAATGCAGAACGAACGATCTCGAACATGTAAACGAACATATAAATGAGTCGACCATGAATGAACGCAAACTATCCCATTCGCGAGCTTGTTCGCGAACTTGTTCGCGAACTGTTCGTGAACCTTAACAAACAGAGTTCAAACAAAAAGCTTTGTTCATTAAGCTTAACAAACAAGCTCAGTTCGTTCGTTAAACTTGACAAACTGAACTGGGACATGGTCTGTTTGTTCGAACTCGGTTCATTTACAGTCCTAAATGCAATAGTGCGACAGTGTCAAATAATATATATCAGGAAGTTCCAACTTTAATTCTAGTAGAGCAGTAACATATTCAATTGTCGTAGCCTTACTCTTCTATCTTTGGTTCTGGTTTCAGGTCTTCCTTAAGACCAAGTTGTCAGAGGAGTTGAGCGACTTATCAGTATACATATCTCACCATTTTTCTCTAATAACTCGACGTCTTCTCTTTAGATGTTCTCTTCAATGTAAGGATGTGTTTAACGTCGCCTTATAAGTCACCTTATCAATCAATTCTGCCTTATAAGTCAATTTGACGAAATAAGTCTATTACGTAAACGTCTACCTTCTACCTTATAAGGTGACTGATTTAAAAAGACATTTTTCAGTCTGATTACAAAATAAGGTAACTTATAAGCCTTTCATTCCAATTCTACCCTTAACTTTATATAACTAATAGTCTATTAATATATTATTTTAATTGTTCTAAATTTTATTGTTAATATTTAAAATAATAACTAATTATTTAAATAAAAAATTAAAATTATTAAAGCTAAAATATTTTTTATTAATAATAATGTTGATATAAAATATTTTTTATTTAATAATATTATTTTATTTAACAATATAAAATAATGTCATTTTATGTCATTTTACGAAAATCAGTCACCTTATCAGGTAAATTTGTGAAACAAGTCTAATCAAATCAGTCACCTTATCAGTCCATCTTATCAGTCACCTCATCGGTCACCTCATCGGTCACCTCATCGGTCACCTCATCGGTCACCTCATCGGTCACCTCATCGGTCACCTCATCGATCACCTCATCGATCACCTCATCGGTCACCTCATCGGTCACCTCATCGGTCACCTCATCAGTCACCAATCACTTTATCAGTCATTAGTCACCTTATCAGTCAGATTTGCTAAACACAGCCTACGTGGGGCTTCAGGTTTTTTTTTGTTGCTGGGAAATCCTCATCTAAGGATTTATTAGTAGGTCGTCTTTGAAAGTCATTTGTTGTCCCACTTCTCTGCACATATGCTAATCTTTTACCCGCAGTTTGGCCACGCAGATATCTGGATAACTGGATCTCCATGAATGAGTTCTCAATCCACACTCCACTTAGTAGGTCATCAACATTGACATTCTTATGGAAATACACGAATCCAAACCGCTGATTTTTGATATTGAGCTTATTGGGTATACACAGATCTTTTACCTCTCCATAGTCTGAGAACAGTTGATGAAGTTCAATGCGACCCCATATTTGCAGAATACCAGCAAAATACAGGCTGATTGAGGTTTCTTGGAGTCTCTGAGTAAATTGCCTGGTAATATTCGGTCTCCTTTTGTTGATTTGGAATCGTTCATTTTCCCATCTCATTTGACTCCTTAACCTCAGCTGGAGGTCTCTTCTCATGATGTATTGCGTCAGATTTCAGGATAAAGACTTGAGCTTTGTGCGATCTTACATCAGATCCGTTGGAGGTCTCTTCTCATGATGTTCTCATCCATCATGTTGCTAGGAGAAAAAAGTCCTCGGCCTGAGATGCCATCACCATTCTAAGCTCCGGAGCCGCTGAAATCATGCAGCTCTTGAAGATTCTCATTTTTTTGGATCTGAAAAACAACTACATTAACGAAAGAAACATGGTAATGCAGATGATTATCTTAATAACTACTGGACTGTGGTCCAAGGATTGTCTCTAATTCTGAACCCAAAATATCCTGGAATTCAATAGCCAATTCGGAGAACTGCAAAAGGTGCGCACAAAGGCTATTTAAATGTCTAATTCCTAACCCCCCAAAAATTCGTAACCCAAAATCAAAGGCTATTTAAATGTCTAATTCCTAACCCCCCAAAAAACAAAGAAGACAGTGGGATGCACCAAATTGAAGTGCACCATCAAACCAAACATCCATGATAGCCATCCCAAGCATTTGGTAGGGTGTGCGCGTCGGAAAAGTGAAGCTCCACGTGATGCAACTAATACGTTGTACGTTGTACGTAAATGTAGAAAGTTGGCGGACATTTATGTCCAGCGTGGCAGTGGATTAATGGTTTTGTTTGGTGAGAACTTTTCTGTTCTCTCATTTAACATTGGCTCTTGTATTATGAATACCCTGAAATGATATGAACCATTGGTATAAAGCAATACGCAACATTTATCCAAAATTGGGGCACTTGACTTTATTTCCAAGAAATCAGCACAAACGGAATAGCAATGGGACACACACAAAAAAAAAGTAATGGGACCATGTCCACAAATATTAGAGATAAATAAGAAAAATGAAGGATACATTCTACAACATATATAATTTCAAACTATGAAAATAAGTGGAACAAAAAAGTTTTTTGTTTTTTTGGGAAAAAAAATAAGACTATGTTGGCAGGAAATTAGCACAAAGATACGAAAATTTAAATTCATAACCGGGATCCAGTCCAGCCTAATAGTTTCTTTGTCGCATAAGGAGTATCCCATCTTCTGTATATTTGAGAAGTGGGAGGACACAGAATTAGAATTAAAAATGACCAAAAATGCATAAAGAATGGAAATTAAGAAAACAAAACATAGCATTCAAGTTTATCGGCGGTCTTTACTGCACTCAAATTCATCTGAATCCAAAACTCTGACAGAGAAAAATGGGACGAAGAAATTGCCAAAATCCACAAATGAGCAACAGGGAAAGCCATTAGCTATCACCAAAACGGAGGACCTGCGAGGTCGAGAACGGAGAGGAAAGAGACGCTTCCTAAATCGGGCGGCGCGAAATGAGGAGAGAACCTGCGCGGATTTTGTGGAAGCAACGAAAACTGTTGGAAGGATATAGAAATACCGGAGAGACGAAAGAGGAATGGGTAGGCATTGCAGGTCAGTGACCAAGAGCGGCGGCGTGGAGAAAAAATGAAAATGTACACAGAGAAATTCGACCTGAAAACTTGGGCACGTGTGATGAAAGTGATGAAAGAGAAGGTGGGGCCCATTAACCTTTAACGTAGCCACTCAATTTTCGTTTCCATGCAGTCAAAGTGGACATTATTACCCCAAATATGTTGGTACGTAAAAAATAATAGGGTTACGACATTAACTCCAAGCTGGCCGAGGGAATATGTCGTTTTGCCATAAAAAAAGAGGGACATGCTACGTTTAACAAGGCGCCTTATATATTTGGATACGGATATACACTAAATCCTTTTCCTTTCAATACACAGTTGTCCAGTTGTGCAATTAATACAAATCTTTATCATATGTTCGCTATCCTATCTTTGTCATTGTCTTGTCTTGCTAGACTCAATCTTTTAGTATATAGTAGGTTATGGCCCGTGCACATTCCGAGGTTTAAAGCTACACACGTTAAAAAAGCAATAACTAAGTACAACCCAAAGAATTGGGAAAGAAACATAGGAGGTTAGGCTCATACCGGAAATTTTTCTACAAAATAAGTTTATACGTCCATATGCATATGAGTTCTGCCAAAGCATATTCAGCAGAAAGATCATTTCTGAGGCTGCGTAATTCGTAAAAAGTTCATGTCTTGCAAAAAGAGGCATAGAATTTCAACATATTCATTGAAATGAATTGTGTGAAGAATTGGAGAGCCAACGACGTCACATGTCAGTGGTCAACTCTGGATGAATTCCTGACAACAAACAACGTCAGATCAGGAACCATCAACTAAATCATGCATATGTTGTTCAGCCACAATAAAACGAACAAACAGGAATAGATAATAAAAAATTAATGCTAGTTACCAATAGATCGACAGTAGTAGCCCAATGAGATAGCCCACAGTATTCAACAAATTTGCACAAATGTTTAAAATGCAAGAGAACTTTAAAAAAGGAATATTACCTTTTTTAGAGGACAGTCCAACAGCGATTCCAGCAAGACAAATTTTGCTCACTTGATTGCAAATTCTTCAAAATACATATTGAAAGTCAAGACTTCAAGATGAACAGAGAATGAAACATTAGGTACCTACCTAATGGGATTGCCTAAGATCATAACCCACCTTAAATGCCATAACTACTTGACAACTACCATAACTTCAATATTAGGCGGAAGGCCAACAACTACCATGCTTTCTAAAATCAGTATTAGGCATAAGAGAGATGAAACACGAAGTAAACCTTGGCAGTTTCAATCAACTTCATTAGTCTTTCAATCAATGGTCCCACGAATGCATGGATCTGGAAATAGAAATAAGAATGAGACTCGAGAGCATGTGTATGAAAGGTGTGAAACAAATAACAACGTGATGAAATAAGCAGTGCATTTTTTTATCAAAATCTTACATGTGGAAGCAACGAAGCGTGAATTGAAATTTTAATTGTAGGAACCCCCACTCCATTGAAGGTCACCATGTCGAACTGGATAATGCTTTACAATAGAATCAAAATCTGCAGCAATTGATCATTATATGTGAAGCCCCAACATTTGTACAACTTGAAAAGAATGAAGCCCCAACATATGTGCAGCAATTGATCATTACATGTGAAGCCCCAATATAGGACTCAAAGAATGAAATCTGTAAAGACCTAACCTGAAAATTCTCACCTGAATACTGACAAAAAAATCAGCAGAAAACACATGAAATGCAGTCAATGGGCCTAACCTGCAGAACTCAAAGCAGAAATGAGAAAAAGATTAACCTGCAGAACCCAAGGCATTTGCTCATCTTTATCATGGCAAACAAAGTCGGGCGAGGTAGAGTTCGGAATCAATCCTGACCATGTCCTCCGGTATCCATGCAGCTTGCATTTTCTCACCTTTATCATTTTACACGAAAAGATCAAGCAATATCCTCAACTTTGTAACATTTACGATTTGGAAGCAAGTTATGAACAAATATATAATTAATTTATTAAGTTAATGTTGATAATGAATAACAATCTACACTGATGAACAGCAAGTGAAAGTACCTGCAATTATATTTATCTTCCGGAAGCCTTTGAGCAGAGGTATAATTAGGTGTTATCTTTTTGCCCACCCTTTCAACAATCCCTATCAACGAACAAAGTATTATTGGAGCCAGAGGCAAATAATTTCACAGGAAATCCCCAAAAGGAAGATTCATTCTTAAAGATAAAATCCAAATGAAATTCGAAGTCCCCAAAAAAATAGCTAAAATCCCCAAAAAAATAGCTAAAATCCAAATGAAATTCGAAGTCCAAATGAATTCCCACAAAAATAGCTAAAATCCAAATGAAATTCGAAGTCCAAATGAAACTCATACATACCCAAATTAAATCGGGGGTGTCAAAATCAGGAATTGGGTCGACGGGCTGCAGAGGCGGCATTAGCAGAACCCCCAGTCGACGTACGTATGGCCACAGGATTTGCTTGACGGACTCCGACAGCAATCCTGGCAAATCAGTAAGTTTCCTTGTGCATTAGCCGGTAGCCTGATGGAGTGTGGTCGAGAGCGCGCAGAAATCTACCACCGTCTTCTCTGAGAGAGAATACGGGAGGGCAGAGGCGGTCTAAAGATGAGGAATTAGGGTTCTCATTTTTTTAGCACAAGGAAGGTGACAAATAGCCGACGGAATCGTTGGGTGTGTGGGTATCACGCGCGGAAGGAAATTAATAGTGTTCACTATGCCAGATAGTGTTAGAAATCTGCCCGACATCTCTTAAAAATGAACAAATTGGATTGTTCGCTTTGAGATATATATTTATCGGGTCATTCAGATTTAATGGGGTGACCCGTATTTTTCATTAGATTCCAAACTCTAGTTCCTTATCAGATTCTAATCTGTATCCCCTCTTTATTTTTTTTAACCTTTATGCCCCCATCGGTTATCAACACCCTACCTACTAAAACACAAATTGACGGAAAGAGAGAGACTCCTTCTGCTACTCCTTCCGGCTGCTCCCAATTCGACTGAATTCTTCCTCCTTCAACCCTGAATTCACCTCCGCCTTCTTCCCAAATACACTCCTGAAGATCGAACTGCATTCTGATTTCTATACAGATTTACTTCCATTTTTCCGATCCAGAAGAAGGGCGGTAGTAAATTAGAGATGGTGAACTTTTCTTTGAGTTCACCGGTAGTAAATTGGAGAAAACTGTCTTTCCCAGATAACTGGACATCATCTTCAAGAAGCAAATTAGTTTCGCTAGTTAGTCTAGGGATTATGTTATCTTTCATTGCTGTGAGTGCAGTATTTGTTAATGTCTCATCAAAGGGTCCTTTTCTTGACCCTTTGTTTCAACGGCTAAAAAACTTTGACTACCACAGCAATACCTCATTATTGTATTGGCCCTTGTGTGTGGTGCATTCGGAGTCTTGCAATACTGCAGTGAGTGGATGTAATGTTACTGCTATTGTTCAGTGGGGGCATGAAAAACTTAAAAATGTAAGTTTTGTTGAGAAAATTGACAAAGAAGATGGGTCAAAATATGATCGATTCAATCTTGGATAACAATAGTGGGAAATGAGTGGAGCCAGATAATGCCCATTTAGGAGACTTCACGGTTAATGTGAAGAATTCAGATGGTTGCAACTTATATTTGCTGCTGTTTTGCAGTATTTTTTTTTGTTGGGGCAGTATTGTAAGAAGTATGTTGTGAATAGGAGGGGATATTTTGGTCAATTCCAGTTTTTTCCAGTTTAGTATTAAGATAAGTGAACGCATGTTACCAAAATAAATTTTATACGAATTGAGATTTAAATTTGTCCAAGTGAAC
>JAOYMZ010033884.1:0-16161 GCA_025802335.1 Pinguicula primuliflora | reverse complement strand
TTGGAACTTCCGGTGGCAAGGTTCCTATCTCGAATGGCAATGGAACTCTGTACAACATCGAGACGGGATCTGAAGGGATATTCAGCTCGGATGGTCCAATCCTTCCGCCGCCGAGTAAGATGGAGGAAGAAGGATTCGCCCTTCGTGAGTGGCGGAGGTCTGATATTCCTTTATTAGCTATTTCCCAAGGAAGAACGATTAGTATATGTAACCCAAGGATATGAGAAAAGGCTGCCCGAGAAGATGACCCAATGTGTGTAAAATGGTGTAAATGTGTGTGAGAAAGGGAAAAGGGAATTTTTTTTACTCTGCGCAGAAGCCTTCTGAGCGAAAATCTTCCGCGCAGAAGGCTTCCGCGCGTTAAGACATTTTCAAAATTCTTCGTTTTTGGCCGGACATAGTATTTAATTTACCTATCTATATATACAAAATAACTATAATTATGAAATTACAATTTGTTTACAAAAAATTCCAATGCCTGCTGCTGCGGCAGTCTTGTCTGCCTTCTTTCCATTCCAACTTTTGAGATATCCGGATTTCATTGATCCTGACAACAGAATCATCATCACCCATGTTGTACCTTTACTGATTGTTATCCTCCACTGAAGACATTTAGAAATTGTTATATTTTTTATAATTAATTCATCTAAATTTTTAACTTATTTTTTAATTTACATACAAATCTTCATATGTGATGATTCCTTATGATAATATAGGCATCAAGTTTCAGTCTTTTGTGTCTCTTTGATCTGGCAGCAAAAAAAGCACCCAAGAAATCTTTCCACCCAATATGATTAATCCCCATTTCCCAACTGCTTACCTCATTAGCTACTTCCCTTTTCCACCCTGACCTACAACTACAAGGTCACTTACAAATCTTTCCATTTCTTTCTCAGATGTAATCATCTCATCTTTCTCCATATCTCTGAAGATTTGCACCTATGGCTATGGTGCCTTCTATTTTCTTCTTAAATTTAATAGACAGAAAGAGACCACCAAGCCATTTGCAGAAATCTCTAGCTACTACCAACATTACTTCACTGCATATCCATGTATAAATTAAGGAACTTTTTTGCTGGCTACTTATTGACTGGAGGGTAAAAGTGAAAAAGGACCGCACAAGTTACAGTACACTTTTAGTTGTTCTTTTCTTGTGTGTGTATTTTGAAATTGAGTTTTTTTTGTTCTGGTATGGACTGCATAGTACTGAACGAAAGTGTTACTATACCGAAAAACGTACGGAAAAAATACTATTTTCGTTCGGTATGGTATATTCGGCATGTGAAATTTTTTTTTTAAATTTGTTTACAAACAAAATATGTTGCAAGTACAGATATCATTCACTCAGTTCTGGTGTAATTCCTTTAGGAGGATATTTTTTCAAGGGTGGGAGTTTTGAACTGCATCATCCTCTTTTCTTTCTCATTCATTTCAGATTTTTTAAACGATATTGAATGATTGTATAGAAGGCCGGCAATAAAGTGAGAGTTACCATGAAGGGAAAAACTTTGCACCATAGCACTGGGTTACTTTCTTCAACATTGATGGGCATTTTGCAATTGAAGAAAGACAAAGTGGACCACAGTTGAATTTCTTTCTGTAGTTTGTTGCTAATAATAAGCACCTCCTCTTTCACAAGAATGGAAGGAAGATCAGAACCTGCTGGGCTTCGAAACATTATTGAGACCTTCTCAATGCATTTGGTGGTGGTGAAAGTGGAAAATGGAGAAAAAGGAAGTAAGTACGAGGAATTTTCCTGTACCGGATGCTCCCTCCTGGATATATGCCGGATGCTGCCAATTGGCCCGCTGTGGAGATGAATTCCGGCTCGGAAGTTGAGCAGACCGGTCTGAGGAAGAAGGAGGTGAGGTCAGTACCCCATACTGTCTGCAAGCGGCCGGATTTCGCGTCTCCGGCCTCCAAATTATTGTCTGGCAGCATTTACAGAGAGCTCCTGCAATTACTGCCGGAATCGAAGTCGCAGTTGGTCGATTACTCCTTAAACATAACTTGATAATGCCCGGAGTATCTGCTGCTCAACTTCCCAGCCAGAATTCATCTCCACAACGGTCCAATTGGTAACATCCGGCACATATCCGGGAGGGAGCATCCGCCACAGGAAAATTCCTGAAGTACAGTTTTTTTTTGGCTTGGATCCAAACTTTGGTACTGTCTGGACTTTGATGCCTGGATATTGAATGTATATTTGACATACATCTGTAGAAACCAGTACTTTAGAAACCCCAGATAAAGTTTGAAAACATCTGAAACTCAATCTCAACCAACCGAGAGACAAAACTCAACCAGAACAAAAAATTTTAACCCTCCAAATGATACATAATTGTGAGCCGTGACCTAAAATTTTAAGCTTAATAGCGACTGTTTAGGCTCAAATTTACAGTATTTGCAGCGTCAAGCTATACCATATCTTTCATTTCATCTATTACCATCATTACCATGGAAACTTGGAGTTCGAGGACCTTTTGGTATTCTATTCGGACGATGGTTACCTGGATTTCCTGCAAGTGGCCCTCCATTACTTGGTGTCCTATTCCCCGTTGCAACTGCTGAGTTTCTAAAAGAATGTGCTGGTCTTGAAGAACCATACTTATTTGATCCTTGGGCTTCTTCTGGCAAATGGTTGCCTGGATTTCTTGGAATAGGCCCTCCATTGTTCGATATCCAATCCCCTTTAGCAACTGCTGAGTAAGAATGTTCTGGCCTTGAAGCAACAAATTTATTTGATCCTTGAGCTTCTTCTGGCAATGGCTGAAGCCCTTGGAGATCAGGTTCGGGGACAGATCCCAATGGCCGTTTTGACTCGTCCATTCTCCTGAACGTAATTGATATCCTGCAGTGAACAGTATACTTAGCGATGGCTTAGACCACGCAGAGAATATCAACAATTCAACATCTTTTTTAATAGTACCTCTTGGAAGGAACAGCAGGAACGCAGTGTTTAGCAACATCAGCGCCATTTCCCTTCAATACAAGAACGGACCTGCAAAACATTTATGAGCCAATGTTGACTTGGGAGAAAATCGAAGGTTTGAAGCAGTGGCTTAAATTACTTACCCAACGGGCAGGGGTATAGCATAAGAACCGGAGAACTCGCCAGGACCCAATATTTTCAAGTCTGAACCAAAAAGTATCTCGCATTCACTCAGAAATGAGACGGTACAAAACGGTCTAACAAAATCATGGTTATCGATATGTGGTGGTATACAGTCGCCCTCTTCATAAATATTCACTATGCAGCTGTCGGGCACACAAGATGGGGGTAAAACATGCCATCTGACAAGCCGTTTGACCATAACCTTAAGCAAACCAGGCAAAGGGTCTACCATCTCCCTCTTCAAGATACCAGGTGGATTACCTTTTCTATCCTGTCAACACAAAAAGAAATGAGATAAACCAATTTAAATTCAACAATCAAGTACTGCAGCAAACGATACATAAAATTAAGAAAGCTTAACACAGTATCAGCAAACTCACCACTGCATAATTGTAACAGCAGCCAAACTGAAGAGTTACTCGGCCCTTTCCCCTCATCCATTTATTAGGTGCGGAGTAAGTGCGTTCTGCAATTAAGTTAAGGTGAGAAAAATATACCCTACCATTTGATTTGAAACATAAAATTCAAAATAATCATCCATTCACGGTTGCCTACAAAAAGAGATTGTCAATTCAAGTTTCCTATGTATTTTCAAACTTCTTCAAGTTATATAAGTATACTGCACGAGAAAATAAAAGAGTAGATTGATGCATATGAATTGGTATTGCAGACATGAAGTTATATAAGTTAACATGAACAAGTTATATAAGTTAACATGAACAAGTTATATAAGTTAACATGAACAAGTTATATAAGTATCTCAACTAAAATGTCTTATACGTTTGCCTTGCATGCAATACAAGCAGATAGTGTGCACGAATCCATGATCCACAAGTCAAAAAAATAACCTGAATGTGGAACCTTAGTAGTAAGTCTAACCTTTTAATTGCCCGTTCCTGCCCATCTCCTGAAGCTGTCCAACATAGTCAACAATCCTCTTCTGTTCTGCAGCACTGAATATACCTTTATGTAACTCTAGCCCTTCCAGTATGTTCACAGTTTTTCCATTCACTCTTTCCAGACATGTGAAGTCCTTGTTCCTCTGTACCTTATTAAACCGGATGTACTCTCTCTGATCCCTTGACAATGCGACCTTTCTCTTGACAACATTCGCATATGTCTTCCCATCATAAGTACCAATTGCATTCGTCGGACCAATGATATCTTCATTTTCTTCATCTGCGCTAAACTCATCATCCAGAGCCATATCGGCCCAAGATTTTCTGATATTAGGGCTTTCAAGTGGTATTGAGTAGCTACTGGTTTCGTTAGCAAACGATGCTCTGGCCATTCCTTCAACCCCGTCTTTCCTACTGACAATCTCATGTGCATCTTCATAATCACTATTATCTGCGCTAACTTCAGTACTCTTAGTGAGAGACCCTATGCAGTTATCATGAACTTTATTACACAGTCCCACATCCACATTATTTGGAGTTGAAACTGCAAAATCCTCTTCTGCATTCAATATTTGAATCATGATTAATACAAATAAAACAAAAAATTAGATCAAAAAGTTGCATGCTTTATACAAAAATGATTGTAAATATAGTAATATAGATTGTGAATACCCCTAAAACACATCAAAGTGGTAAGAAGAGACTGAAAAATAGCAATCTTTAAAGGGAAAAAAATTGATCTTGACAAAAGGGATTGTGCTGCAATCAAAGCCCATTAATGAAGAAAACGTCCATCAACAAATAACTGGCCAATATCAATCGTAATGCCCTAAACAGTCTTAATGCCGATCTGTAAACAATTCGCATATGAAATTCTTTTCAACGGAAACCCATTTCAATTGAGTGAAATTCCGAAAAATAAATATAGTTCACGAGTTCATGAATCAAAGACAAAACTAGATGCATAACATGCGACAGTACCCCCACAACACCCAATTCGAAAAATTATACAGGAATAACTAGCAGATCAAATAAAAAGATATTACTTCTGCGGAGAGATCCGATTCCATCCGCGAGTTTATTCTTGCACGACCCGCAAAGGTCGCGCGATAGGAACGGCAGCCAATTGGAAAGAAACTCGCCGGCGATACGGAGCTCGTCGTCGGTATAGTTCTGTAGGAAGGCGCTCATCTTCGATTCCTTCGGTGGGGTTATCATACTGTCGATGTAGCCGGATCTAGCCATGAGAGTCGCTGTAAAACCGCTGAGGAAGACAACCAAACGTGGTTCTACGGCGGAGACTTTTTGAATATCGACTTTGGTGGCGTCAGATGTGTTTTGAATACAAGGCGAGGCGGAGGTAGAGTTGATCCTAAAATACAATAAACGAGAATTGTAAGGAATAATGAATTTAATAATTAATAAATAGGTCAAAAATAAATTCACGAGAGTTGTAGTGTTTGACTGGGATTCCAAGAACAGATTTGTAATTGGGTTCCAATTTTACAGTCACTTTTTTTTTTTTGAGATAATTAAGTTGTATTTTATTGAATCCTATTAGTTGACCAAATTGACCAACCGATATGGGTACAGGATTTGTCTCCACAAAATTTTACAGTCACCTAGGGTGTGTTGGGTAGCAGGATAGATTCTATCCTAATTAATCCTATAATGTGGGATTACAACAGGATTAAGGATTAATCAATTCGTTCGCTAGACAAATAACTATATGGATTGAGTGGGATTGTGAAAATATGGGATAAGTCAATCCGTGTTCGGTATTCATGTTTATAGCGGGATAGCATTGACACATAATTAAATTTTGTGTGAATTTACATTAATACCCTTTTATGTGAATTTTGTGTAAATCTTGTTGCCACACATCTTGCTCTGGCAGGGCTGAAAAGCTTGTGCACAATACCAAGTGCGAAATTTGTTGCTAAAGAAAGTCCTCTACAAGTGATTACTTTGCCATCAATGACTACCCGGGCAATGTCTACTGCACCATTCAGCTACCCTATAACGGATGGATGAGCTGTGGCTCGTTTATCCTTTAACAATCTCTACTTCTGCAGAATTGCAGGAGCTGAACAGATTGCACCCAAGAATCTACCCGCAGATTCTTGATTCTTTAGCAATTTCTTCATTATCCTGGATTTGTTTAGCCTTTGAGTGCTTAATTTCTCTCGAGGGAGAAGGATCAGATCATAGGTTGAGTTAGCAGCTTCAATCATCATATCTACAACTATTTTCACATTGTTGGACCCCAAGATCTGCAAGGACTTTTCCACAGAAGCAACTACTACATTAGCAGGACATCTACAACGGGAACAAGTTCGATTTCTTCAAAACCATTAGCAACTGTGATGATAACCTGGGGGATGTGATCTACAGACCATGAAACTTCATTGAATTCTTCCATTTTACGAGGGTCATCGCCAGCGTTTAACAACATTGAGTTGCAAATCTGTTTTGCTACAGACTCCCCCAAAAGCTGCTCCACCAGTGAAACAGAATATTCCAAACAAGTACCTAATTGTGGCTTCTTTTGGACATTGGGGCTTGCAATTTCTTGCCTCAAGAGATACAGAGGACGTCGGCGGAGACGGCCGACGTTCTCCCAGAAATGGGGTCCGAGATCGACGACGAGAGACAGCAGAGACATTCATGGTATCGCCCCGTCGAAACACCGGCAAGCTGCGACATTCGCCGGTGAATGCCATTGTCGGTATCCTTCGTCTGGAATGATGAGGAAGGCGACAATTCAGCCATTTCTGACCGGAGACGCAGATTTTTCATCGATAAACAGTAGTTCTCGGATGGTGGGCAGGATTGTGTCTGAATTTTCATCGGCGAACGGAACGGGGCTGTCCGGCAGGTTCACAGGGAGGAGATTGATTTTGACCCATGGGGAGAGATTCAGGCATCTGCGGCGGAGACAAGACCGATGGTTGAGCATCGGCGGCGGAGTCAAGATCATTGATAGAGCACCGGCGACGGAGACAGCAGAGATGAGAAGAGAAATCTTTGACAGACGTCATTCCTCTGTTACTTGGGTGAAAGTGGAAGAGTAAGAAGTAATTTTAAAATTGATAAAATAATCAGGCCATTTTGTAGGGATTGAGTAATCATACATAAGCCATGATTAGAAACGGGTCGGAAGATTGAATCCTCCGACCCGGAAAAAATTAAATTAAATACCGAACGAATGATTAAAATGGATTACTTTCATAATCACGAAGTTATCATCAAGTAGTCTGTCTGCCAAACACTCCCCTAATCTTTTTTGGTAAGTAACCCAAATTTTTCTTTTTCTCCCTCCCCCCATTAGGACTTTGTGCACCTTCGAGTGAGAATTTTTTTAAATTTCGAAATATCGATCTGAAATGATTTTTTTTTGTTCGGATCGGTTAGGAATCTGTTTTGTATTCCGAATAACAATTTGGAACGGAATGTGTTCTTGTGTTAACTTGAGAATTTCGAAATTTCGAAATACTAGGCAATTCGAATTCCGAAATTTCGAATTATAATACGGCTAGGATCGGGATTCGTGTTCAACTTCCGGAAAAAATTCAGATTTGATGCAAAATAGACTATTCCGAATGCCGAATGCCGAATGCCCAGACCTAGAACTACTACACCGCACGAAGTTTGTACTTACACCCTCTCACATATATGGGTCGCACACACCTATACTCTTGTGTCTGGGGCCCCAGTAAGAGGATTCATGCTTTATGTGTGCGAATCCTCGATGCGGCGTATCATTCTTACTTTCGAGTGGGGGTGTTGTAACATTATGACTTGTGCAAAAATCGTGTGATTATTATTGTGCAAAAATTGTGCAATTATAATTGTGTCAATTAGCCTAATTCCACAACCTCAACTAGTTTTATTTTTAAATAATTGAGGTGTTTTTACTAAGTGCACACTCAATTGCAAAATCCAACAATTGAGGGGTCAAATTGTACACATTACAATACTTGCCAAAAAATCGATTTCTTGCCCAAATCGCAAATCACAATCTCAACAAGTTGTTCTAGTGGACTTATGTGTTCAAACTCCGCATTTAGGGCAATAAAAACTTCATTATTCTTTCTTTCTCGTTGATCCCACACTTACGTTTGATAACTGGCCACACATACCCCAATCCATCCCAAAATCCATACCTCAGTTCATTCTAAAGTCCCTTTAGTTTGTTGAAGTACTTAGTGCTAGTGTCATTACCTTGCTTGACTCCACCAGTTTGCACCTGATTATGAATACAATTGGTCCATTGAACTCCTCAAGGCATTCATGGAGTTTTACTTGGCACATGTGGTGTGTACGGGAAGTCGGTAAGAATTTCGCAGTCCATTGAGTTATAAATCTAATAGACGATCAGAACTTTTTTTGATAGGTATGATCTTCCAGTGAGAAGCGGCTACCACATCTAAGGAAGGCAGCAAACGCGTAAATTACCCAATCCTGATATGGGGAGGTAGTGACAATAAATAACAATACCGGGCTCAATAGAGTCTGGTAATTGGAATGAGTACAATCTAAATCCCTTAACGAGGATCCATTGGAGGGCAAGTCTGGTGCCAGCAGCCGCGGTAATTCCAGCTCCAATAGCGTATATTTAAGTTGTTGCAGTTAAAAAGCTCGTAGTTGGACCTTGGGATGGGTCGGCCGGTCCGCCTTTCGGTGTGCACCGGTCATCTCCTCCCTTCTGCTGGCGATGCGCTCCTGGTCTTAACTGGTTGGGTCGTGCCTCTGGTGCGGTTACTTTGAAGAAATTAGAAGACTGCTTTTCAGCCTTATAACTCTTTTTCAAGAGTCTACACAGTATAGAAATGGGTAATATGAAGGCAAGTCTAGTTATAGACTCAGTGCAAGTAAGGGATGTCCCACAGAGGTCCTCAAGGGTCCTCTTCACAGTATTCCTCTCTAGACCATTGGATATCACTCGAAAGATAAAGCTGTAAACCAGATATGTTACTCACAGGCAAAAAGCAGTAACAGGCAGTAGGCTAAACGTCACTCACGTCGTATGTGCTAATGCGTGCACAAAGCAATAAATCAGTTAATGTACTCACGGGCACAAAACAGTAAATAGATAACAACTCTGGCAATAAGCCCACGTAAAAGGGTTAAAAAAGGTTACACGAGACCGTGTGTATAGGTCTCACTCCTTATTTTCCTTTTTTAGACTCTGTTTTCTGTCATTTTTTCAAATTTTTCTGTTTTCTAGATTTCCTCCTTCAGTGTTTCCTATTTTTTCCTTTCGAGGTACTTAATAAACACGGAATAGAGCATAAAGTAGCAATAACTCTTAACAGTTCATGACTATGTTTTAAAGAGACTTTAAAACTCCTAATTTTGCATGCACCTCTAAAAGTAGTCAAGTATCAAATACTGAAAAATGTTTAAGTGACTAATTTTCAGTAAAAACTTTCTGAGTTTGCAAGAATTTCGCAGCGGAAGAGCAATATGTCAAAATATTTGAAAAAATATTTTTGAGAATGCTCAATACTTCGAGAATAAGCAAATAGTAGTAGGTAAAATATATTTGGTTCTCAGTTCCAATCCAACTTAGTAATCTCTCATAAAAACGCATGCAAGTTAATCTTATCACAGAAGATAATTCTTAGATGCACAATCTATCATAATTTCACAGATATCAACAGTAACGACTCAAATTCAACAGTGAGCAGTGTAGATCTTCAAAAACTTGGATCACACCTGCACCAGATCTAACCGGTTAGTACTCGAAAAATTCAGATAATCTTGAATTAACAGAACCTTGCAGATAATCAAAAGTATTCAACCATAAGATTACGATTCTACCAATAAATTGTTTAGTTCTGAACGATTTCAGAACATGCAACAAATTTTCAAACCGATCCAAGCCATAACCTCGCTCCGATACCACTGTGGGGACCGATTCTAGGCTCGAATTTGTAGAAGACAATGTGATTGTCTGTAGATTACAACATATGGTTCAAATCTTAAACCAGAAAGTGCATGCAGTATTAAATTGCTCAAAAATAACAAATCCTGTAAGCCGAGACTAGATCTATTGAAGATCTAAGCAGAAATCGAGAAATAAGCCCCAAAACACAAACCGTCAGTTCAGGAATTTCGGAAGAACCGCCTTCCAACTACTCAAATTCACCGAACAATCGGTTCAAAACAACGAGCGAGAGACAAGGAGTCCAGATCTGGAAGAAAATGAGCAAGAAGTTGAAGAACATGGCAAATTTCTCGAGAGTATAGCTAGGGTTCGAGAGAGAGTCTCGGAAGAAGAGATAAATCCCAAAACTGAAAAGCACAGTATAGTGAAAATTATGTTTCGGACAAGCCCAAACTTGAGTATTATATCATGGACCGAAAATCCCAGCGAATGGGCCAAACATTAGAAAATTAGGTAGGTCAGGGCCCAGATCACATAAAATAGCCCAACAAATGCATATAACGACCCAACAATAATCCAACCCAGAAAATAACTCCCAAGCCCGCACAGTGAAGTAATGAACCAAAAAAACCGAGGATTGAGGTCAAATAGGCAGTGTTCCGAGTAAATGAATTTGAACCTCTAAGTTATGTAAACATAGCCCGGTTGACAATTCTACAAGTCATAATTAAACTCACGGACATAGACTTTGAACGAATTTCACATCATTCGGATTATATGTGTTTCAGGATGTGCACGGGTGACTAAACAAATAAGCACAACATTAAAGGGTTAGTGAATGAGTCATGTCCCAAAATCCCAACAGAATGTCATCACTTAGTTGTTTTAAGTCATAGATTCATTTTTCCTAAGTTTTAGTTCGTTCTTTACCATTGAAGCAAGATAAAACACTTTGTTTTCTTCTTTGTCTATGAAGATCTATTGCTTATTTCCCTTGTCATAACGGCTAAACACCTAGCTTTTCTGCTGACCATCAAGTTCAGATGAAGTTATGGTTAGGTATATATATGTACACTTAGTTTGATAGTAATTTTATGTAAAGATACATTTGTGTGATTCGTGTAGGGTTATTTGTAGTAGTTAACCATAATAATTTTGCATGATCTCAAGATAGGATGTCTTAGGAGGTTCAAGGAGGGCACTTTTACATGTTGCTGGCAAGCTTAAAGACTAAGGGAAGATCGGTTAAGCACTAGATATTAGACAAAAATATGGACTCATAAGATGGCGCAGGAAACTGTGGCTTTCTTGGTGGTTCTTCTAAAATCTAGATTGATAGTGAGATGGTTAGCATATAAGACCTAAATAATGTCAAGCTCATTCATAGGAAGAGTAACAAATACAGCAATAGATTGCAAATAGTAAGTACTACACAATAGCATAAGAACACACCTATGATTCATATGGTTTCAAGATAATCTCTAATGCACAAAAAGGCCAGTAGAAGAGCTTCTCGCCCTTTAATTCTCTAGTTTACTTGTTCTTAATTAGTATTCATTAGTCTTAGCGCACACATGACCATGCATCCCTAGTTTTGATTCTTTTTGCAACAACACATGCTGTTAAGTATAGAGTAGAGATAACATCACTTTCTTTGTGGATTCGACCCTTGCAAACTACTTTTTATCCTTATGTAGTGAAGTAGAGGAGTAAAAAAAATATTAAATCTTGGTGGTTGAACTCCGGCATCACACGACACTGCGGGAAACAACCCTCATCAAGTTTGCATCGCTGCCGAAGGAAGGCAAAATGCAAACATCTCTTACACTTATCTCTGGAATTTTTTTTGTTACATTTTGGTACCAAAGGCTTCCTTACTTGTTTATAAACATTATATTTTTGTGATTCCAAGCCAAAAGAAGTGTCCTTAGTTGAAGGAAAACTAGCCCAGGCTGTTTCCTCTTGAAGTTACAGCAAACATTCAGAATTATTGATTGCTGGTTTCTACATCCTAATTTTGTTCTGTTTGTGAGGGAGAATTTGGGAAACAATTGAAGCTATTGGGACTACCAACTAGATCAAGCATTTGAGAAGATCCAATTAAGGTTGTGTTGATCTTAAGAGATCAAAATTGTTAGAAACTATTCATGGGATTGTGCAGTGGTGTAGGAGCCAAATCTTTGTATGATAACGTAAGTGATGCCCTCTTAAACAAGGAGTTGTACATACATATGTAATTATTATGCTCAATAAAAAAATCATCAAGACCAATGATGTGCACTGCAGAAAACATTGATAATGATAATGAAACATTGCTATCCTAGCCCTACCATGACTTTTAAAATTATGTTAGAGGACAATAAATGGAAGGGAGAAATGGTTGAATTTGTTAATGTAAGATATAAAGTCTTGAACTAACTTGACTTTACCCCACCTCTATTCTATTGGTTAGCTCCTCCAGTCCTCCTCCTCCTCCTCCTCTGCTGGCCTCTCAATAGTAGTATTATTAATTAACCACAGATTTATTTAGTGAAACACGCTTTCATCAATTTTTTCGCTATGAAAAAAAAGGTGTAGTCCCCATCCTTATTAAATCGCTTCTACAAAAATTGGACTTTTATTCGTACGCCTAACACATATCTTAAATGACAACTTAAGCATGTCTTTTGTCATGGTAAGTGTTATTTGTACTCCATTATTTTTTTATTATAGAACAACAATTACAATCACAATTTAAAAAGATTAATAAAAATAATCAATAAAAGGTATGATTTTAATTTTTATCACGTCTTTGGGTTTAGTAATGGGGTCAAATTAGATAGTACAATTACCATTTTCTCTTTAATTATTATTATTTTGCTTCTCATACTATTTTTATATTTTTTTTTCAAAAATCATATATTAGGTACGTGTTTAGAAATATTATTTAAATATTTATTTAACTTATATAATAAAATCAATTATAATTTATTTAAATGACATTCAAACAATCAATCTTCTTCTATATAATTAGAATGGTTTGCTTTTTAATATATGAACATGTAATAAAATATTGGTTGCACAAATGACAAAACACACATTTTCTTCAAAATAAGTTTTTTTAATCACATGTATTGGTTGGAATATTGTCTCATGCGGATTAGAGAAAAAGTTAGAAACCAACTTAAATAAGAACGTGGTGTTATAATCAATCACGTTGAACTCAAGATTTTAATTAGAGTAGCCCACATATGCCAAGCACCGGAATACTGTGTCCGGGTCTCACCTCCAGGTGCAAGACTGCAGGTCAATTTTCCACGAGAAGCGCCTATTCCCTAATGCCTGATGTTTGGAATATGAAAAGAAATTGATGAAAGAATGAGCTCAAATTACTGTAAATTGAGATATCTGAAGATACCACGTGCTATGGAGATAACGACAATTAGTGATTTTTGTGTATCTCCGACTGGGAGTGGGCGGAGACATGGAGGGAGATCAATCGTTGGAGGAACACAGAAATCGTCTCAGAGAAATGGATGCACAGTTCACCTTCGCTACATGGATGACAGATGGAGAAAGGCATTCTGAGGGTTCTGGGCCTGATTTTCAATTGTTGCAATTGTAAGCTCGAATCATAAGGGTATGGGTTGAAACCCAATATTGTATATACAAATTAGAAAATTAATAAATACACATTACTTATCAAAATAATTAGAGTAACCCACATATTCCTATTTAAGTTACTTCACATATACGCATTTGAGCACATGTGATCCGAGCCCACACGGAGGGAATTCATTTTCTAATAGTATTATCATAAAAAAGTTGCACGAAACATAACTTTAGTAAAATGAAAATGAGGCCTTAAGAAAACGAAATGATATAGTTGACGAAATTCTTGCACGAACTGCTCACGAAGTCGATGTGTCAGGGGAATCCATCCAAGGTGTTAAACACAAAAGTCTTGACGCACCAGTAAAACCCTTCCACATGCACTGACCCATATCACTGCTGCTTAAGAAAAGTGTTCAAAAATCAAAGAGGTCAGTAGTTCGTTGTGAACTAGGCGTGTGAGCACAAACAAGCAGATGCGTCATGAGCCAAAATATCGGATTCTTGGATTTTTTGAACATTTCGTACCATTACTTATCAAAAAAAAAAACATTTCGTACCATTCCAAATTTTTGAAGGTCCCGATCCGTTCGTACATATTTTGATAATGTAGTATGGCATCTATGAGAATCAAACAGGTGGATGGATAGAGAGGTTTTTTTTTTAATAAGTAAAATTTTTTTATTTATAAAAGTATTTACATAATTTGTTGCTTTATTGGGCCGGTTTTTTATGACCCAAATTCTTCCGTACACAAAACAAAATTCATCTTTCCACATCATGCATCTCTCCTTCTGCGATGGTCGGCTGTGGGTTTTGTATCCAACTTTTGAAAGCGCCGATTCCGTCTAAAATTTGGCCGCGGCTTTTGATCCAGAACCATAATTGATCTTTGATTTTCCACACTATGTCGTCAATTCTGAATTCGGTTCCCTCGAAGACGAGTTTGTTGCGCGCCCCACAATTGCCATATGAAGGCTAGTCATAGCGCAATCCAATGGTGCTCCTTGGTGTCTGGAGGTTTCTGGGCGACCATCGATTCGAAATTTGCTGGTAAGATTGTTGACGCACAATTCCACCATTCACATAGATTTTTCTAGCACTCCTCCGCGGCTTTGCATTGATAGAACAAATGTTCTGTAGTTTCAGATGGTATATTGCAGTGCTCTTCATATCTTATGCGGCATAGAGCGCAGCTAATGGGTACTTCTTCTGCAATTATCTTTCACCAGTGTTGGTAAGCCGTCTTGTAAAATCCTCCATGCTAGTATAGATATTTTCTTCGGAATAAGTTTGTTCCAGGATTTTGCCATTCTTCCTTTGATTTGCTGAGACTGTGCGTTGTCCATTTGCTGGTTTATGTCTGCCTGCTGTGCTTCCATCTTTATGATTTGATAAGCATGTTTCACTGTGTAGCTGTTTGAAGTATGATCAGATTGCTTCCATGAGTCTTCCACATTCTGTTGTAGAGTGATTGTGGATAGATGCAGTAGTAGCTCTTCTAGATTTCCCGTTTCTAGTGCATCTAGATCCCTTTTCGATTGAAATGACCATGTCCAGATTCCAGAGGTCCATCTGCCCATATCTGCTATAGTTGCTTCTTTGACAGTTGCCTTTCTGTACAGCCTTGGGAATTTTGATGCTAGTATATGATTGTCTAGCCATTTGTCAGTCCAAAACTAAACTCTGGTACCATTTCCCACAGTCCACTGATTCTGGAACCAGGGTTCCCCAAGTATTTTCTGCACATCCTTCAACCATGGAGAATAATTTGAGCTTTTTGTAGTTGGTCTCGTAGAGGATATTCTATTTTGTTGATCTTCTAATCTCAATTCCTTTCGCTGTCCCACGTATAGGAGTCCTTCTCTGCCATAGATTTATCTTGCTATTAATTTCTAGAGACTTTCTTTAGGCTCCATAATCCTGGCTCCCCATTTTCCAATCATGGATTTGTTGAAAATTTTCAAGTCTCGTATCCCCAATCCACCTGCATCTTTAAAAATTGTTAGTTTTTTCCAAGCAATCCAATGTATTTTCCTACACTCGTTTTTTTCACACCAAAAGAGATTTTTGTAGTTTCTCTAGAGTTTTTAGGACTGCCCTAGGAGCTTTTAAGAAAGAGAGATAGTAACTGGGAAGAGCAGACATCACCGAATTAATGAGTACTAGTCTTCCTCCTACAGACACCAGTTTGTTTTCCCATTTCTCTAATTTTTTTTTGAACCTCTCCGCCACAGGGTTCCAAGTGCTGCATCTTTTAGGGGAGGCTCCCACTGGTAATCCTAGGTATATGAAGGGAATGGAATCAGTTTTGCAATGTAGAAAATCTGCCATAGCATCCAAATTAGAAGTATCCACATTTACTCCCATTAAGCTGCATTTTCCAAAGTTTACTTTCAGGCCAGAAACCAATTCAAAGTTCCTTAGAATTGCTCTTAGACATCTCGCATTTTTCCAAGAAGCTTCTGTGAATACAATTGTATCATCTGCAAATTGTAGATGACTCAATTTTATTTTGTCTTTCCCCACCAGAATGGGATTGATGAGACGTATGTAACGTCACACAAATGTGCAAGTATACACAGCCGTACAAGTAATACCTTACGGGAAGTAAGGGTCATATCCCACAAGGAGTAGTTCTAAAATATGCTTGATTCAAATAC
>JAOYMZ010033873.1:0-16162 GCA_025802335.1 Pinguicula primuliflora | reverse complement strand
TGGTCCAACATCACTGGGCGTCCCAAGTAACTAGAGATTTCCCAGAGGAAATCTGGTCTGAAATATTGAACAGGCAGGCCTGGGAATCCAACCCAAACCGGAGATAAGTGGGAATCACAATCGCTGCGGAATTCTAGAGTCCATCTACAGATTTTCATTTAATAGCCGTTGATGGTCCAGTTTTCTCTCAACCAGAGTCTATGGCGATCTTCCTCATTATCGAACCTTAGCAGAACGCTTTTTTGATCCAGCAGACCCGCTGTGAAGGAGACGTGAAGCCCTAGCCCGGTTATGGCCCTTCGTATGACATCAATCGGCGGCCTTCCTTTAGGGAATTTAGCAATTAGGGCTTCAAGGAAGGGGGCATTTAAAGATTTAGATTCCTCTAGTGTCAGTCGAAATACAGGATCCCCTTTCCAGGACCATGGGACAGCTTTGGTCTGGATTCTAGGTCCAATTTCAGTCGCGGCGGTTGGTTTGAGTAAAGCAGCAAAAGATTTGGGGGCGAATTTCAGCGGAGCTGCTTTGTCGTGGGGAGAGCGGGGAAGGTGTTAGGATCTACAATTTCGGCAGCAGACGTCATGGGCGGCGCCGCCGCAAGTGTTGTGACCGCCGTTGTAGTATTGCCGGCGGAGATACAGGTTTCCGACCTAACGGTAATAAATTGACGATAACGTATCTATTCAAGCATGAAAAGTCGAGCGTGTACGGAGAGAAAATATTATAGAGAGAGAAGGCACCAAAGGAATGGAAACAACTAACTGAACTAACAAATTAACAGAAAGGAAATAATCAAACTTGGACTAGATTATCGGCCATGTCATATACAACACAGCATGAGTCCGCACACAGAATTTAAGTCAAACACTCAATAATATAGTTCAATTTTTTTTATTTCATTTCATTTTAAATATATATATGTATATATAATGATGAAGAAAGGAGCTGATTAAGGAGAATTTAAAATAGAAAAATATGTAAATAACAATTCAACATATAAGGTTTAACTAATCATCTCAAAAGATAAGTAAATAACCGTTCAACTTATAAGATTGTTATAATAATAATGATTATTATTATTACCACTATTATTAGAATTATTATTACTATCATTAGGATTATGATTATGATTATTTTATTTTATTTTATTTTATTTTTATTTTTTTATTTCTTTCGAGCTGAGGGTCTTCACGTAAACAATTTCTTCGCCCTGTTGATGGGTGGGGGTATGATTGCGTACATCTTACCCTCCCCAGACCCTGCATAAGGGCGGGATTTACTGGGTATGTTTGGTTTGGTTCGGTTTTAGTTCAACTTATAAGACTTAGATAATTAGTTAATTAAATTTATTGAATCTAATTAACTAATTAAAAAACGGGCATGCCATACCTCTCATCTAAATTAGAAAACTAAACCTAGTCGGGCATGTTAAAAAATAGACCAGTGTAACCTATTATATACTAGTATATGACCCGTGGCTTAAGCCACGACAACCCAAAAAATTATATCGGAATTATATGAAGTCACATGTTATATGAAAGGGGACGATGCCACTGATAATTATGGCGACATCCATTTAGACAAACGATGATCGGTTCGCCAAATAAATCAAAAACAAAAAAGGAATAAGAAAGAGAAATAAAATATAATATAATATATAAAATATAATATAAGCCAAAACTCAATGAAGGGGCAAGAAACTCGCAAATGGACATGATCTTTGCACAAAAAAAGTAACCGACGTTCAGGATCACTGCACAGAAAATGCCACATCATAAAAATGAATTGAGTTTTGTGAAGGATTTTGGAAAAGTATTGGTCGTTTACTTCCTGACGGACAGTGCTGATGGTTGCACAAAAAACCCAACGAACGGCTAGGATTTTGGCAGGAGATGTTGATTCCACGCGTTTTATGCTTTGGATGCTGTCGTTTACTTCCTTCAAATGTAGATATAGATATATATGATCGGTGGACTGGATTTGATGATTTAACCCGAATCAAATACTGAACTCTATACTATTCTCAATTCGAATTGCTAAAAAAGCTATACTCAATTCATCCCAACATTATTAATTTGCTTGCTTTTCTCTATCATGTATTTTTCTTTTTCGCCAATCTAAAAAAATTCCTCCCGTTTTCGCATATCTAAAAAAAAAATCATCCCTTTTTATCTCCAACAATTTTTTCTTGTGATGTAAATTTTTTCGTATTTTCCGTTCTCCTATGCCTTGAGGCTTAAGGGACAAACATGACCCCTTGACTGCGTTTACAAACGCGTGTGTATGGAATCTTGAATATTTCTACTATCAGCATTAGTTGCAGATTGAGATATATGTCAACAACAGTTAGTTTGCCAAGCAAAGCACGTGGTTCGTGTACCTTTACCTACCTAAACCCTAAATTTCCGAACTGCCGGCCATAAATACCTCGCACACGCAGGTCGCAGGTCGCAGGTCGCAGGTAGCAGGTCATCCTTCAGACAAGTTTTGGGAGGCGCTAAATTCCGGAGATCACATCTATTTTCAATGAACAACTTACTGTCCGATGTCCAAGGCCATGGTACAATTGGTTCCACTTCTGTCGGATTAAACACTTGTAAGTTCACGTTCGCCATGATCACTGAGTGGTGGACTAGATTTTTGTCCAGTCCAGTGTCATGATACTGTTTTAACGACTTGATCTTTTACGGAGAAAGATCAGAAAGTGGAGCCGTCTATACGGAAAATCAGGGATCGTTTTTATTTTTTGAGTTTTTTTATCTGTAAAAAGTGTAAATTTAAACCTTTTAAAATTAATACAAATATATTTGCCTACCAAAAAAAACGACTTGATCTTTTATGTTAATACAAACGCTTTTCTTTCTGTTTATGCAGATGAGCAGGATGCTTCTTGTTCGATTCACCTAATAGATGGAGATGGCAATTTCAACCATGCGGGGATTGATAATTTCATGAAGGAAGTTCAACTGACTGATTCTGGCCTTTCTTATGCTGTCGTAGCAATCATGGGACCCCAGAGTAGTGGTATAATAAAATCTGAATTGCATACACAACTACAAATTTTATGACGGTTAATATGTTTTTAACAGGCAAAAGTACGTTGTTGAATCATCTGTTTGGTACAAAGTTTAGAGAAATGGATGCCTTTAAGGGGAGGCAAGTACATTCTTAATCTGCTGTATTTTTCCCCCATTACATGAAAGAGTACTTACTGATTAGATGAATCTTATCAGGGCTCAAACAACCAAAGGTATATGGTTGGCTCGTTGCATCGGTATTGAACCTTGCACTCTTGTAATGGACCTCGAGGGTACTGATGGAAGAGAAAGGGGAGAGGTGACAAAAATCTCGAATCGTCTAGTATTATTATTCGGACATCCATGATAATGGTTTATGCAATCTCTTAAATTCGGAAAAATCAGGCCCAACCCAATAACTAGTGCCACAGGCCCCCAGGAACAAAGCGAGCCCGACCGTAATTTTTTAGGTTCAGGTCTCGTGTGTGGGGTGCGTGTGAGGGCTACTTTGGTAGAAGAGTGAGTGTTCTCAATAAAACCCTTGTGGACAAGGTTATCAGTAATCCCACATTTACTTCTATTTAAACCTCTACAACTTATGTTCCACTTTCACTCTGCGATAAGTTTAACACCCTCCCTTCAAGTCCGACTAGGCAAGCCCTACTGGACTTGAACACCTCACACAGTAACAGTGCAGCGGAAATAAACGAGCCTCTAACGTGGGTGCTCCGATACCATCTTAAATTCAATCGGGCCCAACCCAATAACCAGTGTCACGGGCCCCTGAGAACAAAGCAAGCCCGGCCGTAATACACTAGGTTCAGGTCTCGTGTGTATGGATAAGCGTTTGAGGGTAAATTTGGTAAGAATGTGAGTGACATTATTAAACCTTTGTGTAAAAGGTTATGAGTATCCCCACATTTTCTTCTATTTAAACCTCTCTAATTTATCTTCCACTTTCGCTGTTGATTAAGTTTCCACACAATCTATTCATCTATATGTTTAGGAACTCATCTTAATGAGGATTGACTATTTCCCTGCTCATCTCTCTGTAGTGCATTTATTATCAAGTAAAGTAGGTTATATGTTCCCATTATTTTACTGCTCTTCAGGATGATACTGCATTTGAGAAACGGAGTGCTCTTTTTGCCCTTGCCGTGTCAGATATAGTGTTGATAAATATGTAAGTTGTTGTAATATCTGGTCTGTTTTGTTTTGTTTTTTATTGGTCAAAAAGTTACCTCCTCTTATGTTGATGTTGATGGTGGAGAAACTACTGTATTCAGGTGGTGCCATGATATTGGGCGCGAGCAAGCAGCGAATAAACCACTTCTAAAAACTGTTTTTCAGGTGACCTCCTTCATGTGCTATTGTTTTAGTTAAAATTTTTATTTTACTTAACTAAGAAATGGTGTAATGCACCTATATGGTTACCACCTAATATTTCCAACAAAACTATTTAGGATAGCAATTCCTTACCACCTTTAAATCTATCTTCGGGCCTTCGGCAAACTCTAGTAGGAAAAATCCTATTTGATTAAAGACTGACAATAATAATTGTTCGCGAAAAACATTGAATGTAAATCACTAATGTCAATAAGAAAAAGCCTAGATACGTGATTAAGGGATTTGGCCATATCTAATTTCAAAGCAATATTCGGACCAACTTAGATTTATTAAACTGTTGAATAAGCTCTTGTCCGAGAAGAATATTATTAGAAACATTTTTACATTTCAAAAAGCCTCTTGCTACAAAGATATGATTACAGGAAGAATCATAGATAATGAGATGCTAACACCGATGAGCTGAAAATCATAACACCTTACTGAATGTACAATTTTTGTCAATAAACAAATTAGTGTACATGTAAGGATGGTGGTATGTCTTCTATGTGCTAATTTAGTTCAAATGATCCACATTTCACTAGTTTTCTTTTTGATAAACAGGTTATGATGAGGTTGACTAGGACACGTAAGACAACACTACTATTTGTGATTCGCGATAAAACAAGGGTATGTTCTCTTGTTTCATCCTTTAATTATGCTATTTGATATAAAAACAAGATATTGAACGTCTTTATCATATGAAGTTATTATGAAAAGAGTAATCTACCCTCATTTTTTACCTTTTTTATAAATCCCATGATGTGGCAAGCATCACAACCACAATCATTTTTTAATGTGTGTTTGCGATACTTGCCACATCATGAGATTTATAAAAAATGTCAAAAGTGGGGGTACATTTTTTTAATGTGTGTTTTTGAATTTATGTAGACACCTTTGGAAATTTTGGAATCAGATGTCAAGGAAGATATTGAGAAGGTACATTAGATGTATTTTGTATGTTTTAATCAGTGTTCAAGAAGTCGTTAAGTAGAAGCGGTTCGTCCGGAACTTAAAAACCGCCCAGGCCGCCTAGACGGCGCTCAACCGCAGAACACAATTTATTTTTATTCGTTTTAAAAAAAATATTTGCGGCTGGGCAGCCGCCTAGACTGCACAACCACTGCACAGCCACCGCCCAGCCCCAATTCGGGGCTGCCAGGTAAAAATGACGCCTAGGTCGCCGGCCGCCCAGAACAATGGTTTTAATTTGAGATATGTTCAACTTCTGTTAGTATTAAAAGGGCATATGAGTCATTATACCTTATTTGTATAAGAACTCATTAGTAAAGAGTCCTTACATCGGGTAATGATAAGTAAGAAAGCATTTTTGCCATAAAATTGTCAGAAATATATGTATTATTTGAGTGAAAACGGCAGTAAGAATGAGAGAAGAAGAAGACGACGCCCGTAGGTTTTCAAAATCGCCATTTGACCGCCGCTCAAAAGAAGAAGACGACACCCGTTGGTTTTCAAAATGGGGGAACATGGAATGAATTTGCTTGCGCAAAGTAACAGAGAGACTTATCGCAACTTATTTGATATTTTTCGCATATTTAAAAAGGAAGTGTTAGTATTAAAAGGGCAATATTATGAGTAATTTTCCGTATTTTGTATAATAACTGCTTACATTGTGTCATGAGGTAAGCAATCATTTTCGCCCTAAAATCTTTAGCTTCTAAAGGCGTCTTCCATGTTTTTATTCTATTAAAATTTTTTATCCTACATTACCAGATATGGGATTCTGTTCCAAAGCCGTATGCTCAGAATCAAGCTCTAAGTGAATTTTTCAATGTAAGTTGTTAAATTACACTGTTATTTGAATTTTTTCTTCACCTGTTATAACTCTAATTCATTTGAATGAATTGGTTTCAGGTTGAAGTCGTAGCTCTCTATAGTTATGAAGACAAGGAAGAACTTTTTAAAGAGCAGGTTTTTTTTTTTGGAATTCCTAAATGCTCCTCTTATCTAGTTTCTAATGCCTGTGCTTGTAAAAGAGCTGAGAAAAACCTACAATCTAATGTATTTGGCTTGCTTAGGATTAAGACAAGTGATTCTAATGATGACCGGTATCTCACGATGGTTGTCATTTTATATGTTGTCTTGAAGGTGGTTAGTCTAAGACAGCGCTTCTTCAATTCTATTGCACCTGGAGGGCTTGCTGGGGATAGGCGCGATGTAGTCCCTGCTTCAGGTTTTGCATTCAGTGCACAACAGATATGGAAGTCCATTAAGGAGAACAAGGACCTTGACCTACCTGCTCATACGGTTTTTTTTCTTTCTAGAAACATGCTCTCTCAAATCCACGAGTGAATTGTTAAGGTGTTTCCTTTATTAGATTTTATTCTCGATTTATTGTTAGGTCATGGTAGCAACGGTCCGCTGTGAAGGAATTTCTAACGAGAAGTTTTCATCGTTCATTGCAAATGAGGTACTTGCCTTTACTTTTAACTAAAGGATCTGCTTGTCTGACACCTTTCACTTTCTAGCAATCATTTTTTTTCCGCTGTCTTATCTGCATTCAGGAATGGCGTGAACTGGAAGAGAAGGTACGGTCTCAAATTGTACCCGAGTTTGGGAAGAAGCTCACGGAAATTATTAAAGATTGTCTGAGAGAGTAAGTAAAACTCGTAACGTTTATTTGAAGTTTTCTATATGACTGCTAAAGGCATCTGGGTCGATTAAGTTCCCCGGTTATAGGGGATTTTCGTCGTTTCTTTGTTTGACCTTCATAATAATTGTCTAGTTGATACTGTTATAACTTATGAATCTTTGGGACCTGGCATGATATTTTTGTCACTTAATTGCTCGCCGTAATAGGTACGATGCAGAAGCCACATACTTTGATGAAGAAGTTAGATCTACAAAGAGGAGGCAACTGGAAGAGAAACTATTGCGTGTAATTTTTAATTAAGCTTTGTCTGTTATATTATTTTCTCCAATTCTTGGCATTTTCCCTTTATTCTTAGATATATAAACACACTCTGGATTCTGATGTTTACATTATGTGATCTTTTTAATCATACATTTTGTACGGAAAATATATATAACTTCTCACTGATAATTTCCAAGATTACTCTTTCATTTGTCCAGTAACTATTTTGTAGACTTTTCCATGATATTTCCTTTTTTATTTTTGGTATATTAGCTTGTTCAACCGGCATATGACTTCATGTTGGGGCACATACGCTCTGGAACATTTGAGAAATTCAAGGAAGTATTTGACAATGCTTTGAATGAGGGTAAAGGATTCGCTGCAGTTGCGCGTGATTGTGCTGAATATTTTATGTCCCAGTTTGATGAGGCATCTGCAGGTACAACAACATATAGCACAAGATTTATATTTTGGAAGTTAGATTTTGTTTGTACTTTGATTTTGTTGTTAACTCTACATTTTTTAGATGCGGCCATTGATCAAGCCAATTGGGACTTGTCAGAAGTGAGAGATGAGCTTAGGCGTGATATAGGTGCGCATATAGAAATAGTTCGTGCAACCAAGTTGTCTGAACTTACCGCCATGTATGAGGTATGATTGCTAGTAACTTCGTTGCACGCGTACTGATATATGTGATCTTGATGAATAATGGTTCTTAGGCTTATTTCACGAATGAATTTGACCTATAGCTCTGAGATGGACATCTGAATTAACTGATAAAATTGCACTCGCTCTTGGCAGTCAAAACTGAATGAAGCATTATCTAAACATGTGGAGGCTCTGTTAGATGACGTCAGTGATGATACCTGGTCATCAATCAGAGAATTGCTCCGTAGTGAGACCGAAAAAGTTGTTGGCAGTTTTTCTAATGCACTCTCCGGTTTCGAAATGGATGATGCAACATGTGAGAAAATGATATCAAAGCTGAAGGATTATGCTAGAGGACTGGTTGAAACAAAGGCCAAAAAAGAAGCAGGATGGGTTCTAATTCGTATGAAAGACCGGTGAGGATTGCTAAATAAGTCACATCCTTGATAACATTAGAACTATCAGTACCTAATATCACACTTATACCTTGTGAAACTGACAAGTATGCATGGCTTGGCAGGTTTTCTAAACTATTTAACCAGGTTTCGGACTCAATGCCACGCATCTGGACTGGAAATGAAGACATTCCAGCAATCACGAAAATGGCCCGTTTAGCTGTATGATACGGTCAATGATTCTTACTTTCTTTTCTTTTATCATCCTTTTCATAACTATGCTTTTTCTCGTGCTTTACATGGGACTAGTCTTTGAAGCTACTTTCCATTATGGCTGCTGTTCGTCTGGATGATAGTGCTGACTCAATTGAGAACACATTGTCACTTGCTCTTGTTGAAACAAAAAATGAGGCTACTTCTAACAGGATTATCTCAGGCGATCCTTTGGCCTCAACTACCTGGAATGAGGTAGTCAGTTATAGTTTGAATGCCTGCTTCGAAGAATGTAATATTAACTTCAATCATTGACACTTTTATTCGGATAACTAAATATTATTATTTTGAGGACGCTCTAGATTTCGGAAGATGATATATGGAGCGAAAATTTGGGCAGGAAAAACAACACATTTGGCAGCATAGCATAGGTTATCGGGTGACCCCATTTGATGGTCATCCAATAAAATAATATGTTGTCATGTGTTTTTCTTACTGTTTTACTACCTAAATTTTCACTCTTCCTATCATTTCCGCTAGATTTCATGGGAGGTACCCCATTTCATATATTAAACTAGTTATGTTGGTTTTCAAAACTCATGAGCCGGCTTGTATTTATATTTGGTTTTTAATAAAATAAAAATTTATACTAAAAAAACTCGATACTATTGCCTTTGATCACTGGATGAAGTATGCTATGATGTTTGCTAGCTTGTAATTAATTATGTTTTGCACGTTCTTGTAGGTTCCACTTAACAATATTTCCTTAGATTTACATTGTCATTTACTTTTCCTCCCAGGTATCAGCATCAAACACCTTGTTAACACCAATTCAGTGTAAATCATTGTGGGGGCAATTTATAGCCGAGACCGAATATACTATTACCCAAGCCATTGAGGCCAATGCCCGTGTAAGTATTTTTTTTTTTTTTTTTGCATGTATGTTCATTATATTATAAATTATTTATAATTCGTGGCTATAGCTTTTGCTCTAGGCATCATATGTAATAAAAATTTGCTACGGCTTGATATATAGATGTTTCATTAGTGCCAGGAGGCAAGCCGGAGAAGTAACAACACGGTGGTTGATGCGTTAGTCAATGGGTTAGCGAATGGATTAGCGAATGGGTTTGCGGATGGGTTTGCGGATGTGACGGGGAAATGGCTGCCCAAGGGTATTGATTCTGTGATCAGTCGAGTTAAAGGAGATACAAGGTAATCATAATTAATGTAAAATTCTTCTCTCTAAACCAAACCGACCCTTAATTGTTAAGGTAATCTCTTATTGTTGTATTTATAATTTATCCAACAACAAAAAAAGTTGGGTTGTGTAATTGTTTTGTTTGGCAATACCTGTGCACTCGGCACCTCAATGGAGGATGGAGATTTTATTTTTTTGTGTGCAAGTTTTTCATTGATAAAATCAATCTCGTCGTGACAGACAGTAGCCAAAATTGTAAATTAGTGTATAAATTAATGACTATATGAACTTCACCATACATTGGACACTGATAGCGTGAACAATTTTAATCATAGCATTTTTTGATTTGGATCTTAATTGCAGTTTCCATCTTCAATTACAGTTCTATGGTCGCAACATCATCACGGGTACAATCTACAGGTCAGCCACCATCTTTGGCATCTTTCATGACACCATCTATGGCAACGGATATTATTATACGAAATCAACAGATGCATAGTTTCATGGAGAGTTTGAAGAAGAGTGGATAGTGATGCATTTTGTTCGTTGTGTAAATGCTGAGAGGAGCTACGTACCAAGACAATTACGCCACACTATTGTTGCACAATAAATAGATTATTGGTGTAAAAAAAGGTGGGATTTTCAATACCGATTCGGGTGCTTACATGTGTGAAGGTGTGTGGAAAGTGGTGCCAATATTGACGTGTTGTATACCAATTTCCGTAAATGTTGCCACCTGTAGTGTGGTATTTTGGATTGATGATTGTTAAAACATTGTCGTTTGTTGTGTTATTTTGGATTGATGATTGTTAAAACATTGTCGTTTGTTGTGTTATTTTGGATTGATGATTGTTAAAACTTTGCTCGTGGTTACTTTATTTGTTTGAATGAAATTTTGATACTCAGTGATTTGTTTGTATCATTGTTAGACTTGTAACCTTGATGGCTATTGAACTTGATGGATAATGGTTTTTATTGTTAGATTATCTTTCATTCGATCTTGCACAGGATGCTCGGGTTTTCATTTCACAGCCACATATACAGGATTCAGGAATGAGGAAATGGATAGTTGCATTGAAAAATACCATGATACTGTCGGTATCGGCTTTCCGGTATCGGTACTAGATTCTCTATCAGGCCGGTACCGGTACGATCTTCTGCCGATACCGAAGTATCGGTACCAGATTGTATTTTGAACCGATCTGGCACGAAACCGATTACAGTACCACAATTGGGTTCCGTACACTAGCCGGCACTGGCAACGGTCCAATGCCGGACCCGTGCCGTTTTACCGGCTGGACACCCCTATATTTCATATGTCAATATTTACAAGGTATTTGGCTATTTGCCAAGTAGGTAGGTCCTCATGTATCCCTTAATACAAAAGCTGCCTACATATTAAAAGAAGACAATCGCCCATTTTGACATATTGTGTCTTCCTTCCTCCAAAATGACCTTTGTCGGGATTGAGCACCATTCAAACGAATGCTGCATTCTTGTCAAGTTAGAGCAGCAGAGCTGCGATTTATGTAGTCCACAATCAGTGGCGGATCCTGGAGATCGGATTAGGGGGGTGCGTTTCACATAGAGTGCAGATTTTAGGGTCTAAATAGGGGGTGCGGGGCAATGCATGTCCAAGGAAAAACAAAATTTAGGAGGTGCAGGTGCACCCCAAGACTCCGGCAGTGTCCACAACACATATAGCCTCGGATTGTGACTCCAATCCTCAACTCCTGTAAACCGGTGAAGGTAATTTCGAATTTGCAGTATAGTCCACCACCGAATTTGTGTATCTTCTAGTGCATGCTCAAGATCGTAACTCTCATTGCAGAAGATCAACGCATTACGCCTCCTCCAGATCCCCCAAGTGGCTTGGTACCAAATTACACTAGCAATTCGCGTTGGGTACTTTAGGTGTAGCAGCTGCATATGCGTCTCCAGAAATACTTCAATAGTAGCAGGAGGCAGTATCATATCTATTTCCAGCCAATTATATAGTTTTTTCCAATATGATTGTACTACTTGGCAAAAAACATTGGATGATCTTCAGTTTCCTCTGCAGAATTGCAGAATGGGCAGGATGTGGAAGGCAGGTTCATACCATGTCTTGCCAAATTTGCACAGGTTGGAATCCAGTGGTGGAGCAGTTTCCAATTGAAGGAATATATCTTCAAAGGTAGCAGCACGTTGTCCCAAAGTATCTTCATATGATTTTGCGGTACGGTAGAAGTGAATTCCCACCCCAGATCTGCTCCATTAAGGACAGATAGATGTTTTTATTGATATAAGCCCCATCCCCTGAAGCATTCCAACTCCATTTGTCATCTGATTTAGTATAGATAATAGACTCTGTAGTTCCAACAATTGTGAGTGGTCTAGCATGTGGTGTGGAACCAATACCATACACCATCCCTACATAGGCCCTTCTCCCCGATATTTGCGTCGAATCCAGTGACATTACCTATCAAAAAACAAAAAAAAGCTTATTCCATAAAGTCTAGGGAACCTTTCATTGAGACATGAATCATTAAGCCACTTGTCAGCCCAGAATCTCGTAGTTTCCCCCATTTTGCAATTGTCTATATACGTATTGGCTCAAAACTGCATTGTGCAAATTCCTCCACCATACGGATGCTCTATTGTCAGGACGCTCGCCTAGGAAATGTCTTAATTAAGTAGGTAAGTCAACCCTGCTTACTGTTACCATCAAGAGCAATAAAGAGTTGATAATCAGCCTCCACCACCAGGGAATGTCTGACTGCCGCCAGAGGCGAAGCTACTTGAGCCCCACAAACCCAAAAAAAATATTGTAGTGCTTCGGTTGGTTTGGATTTAGTTATTAGGGTTTAGGAGGTGCATTTAGTTATTGTAATGAGCTGACATGAACACAGATTGTGCATTTAAGTATTATATATTTTTGTATCTTAATTTTATCTGATATGTTTATTTTTATACAAAAAAATTTCATTTTTAAGATTAAAAGATTCCTTCAAAGTATTTTTTTCTCCGCCTGAGCCGGAGACTTCTAATCATATGACAAATGTTCAAGATAATATGGAGTTTGATTTAGACCATCTTTTCGGTAATACTAGACAACACCTAACAATCATGAACTAAAATACTAATGATAGGAACAGAAACGAACTCACTTAGATATGGATCCTTACAAACCCCCCAAAAAAATTATATAACATGAACTGTGCTCCCTTGCTGCGAATCCTGACTTCGCCACTCACTACAGCAGCCTGCTGCCACAAATTAAAGTGTGGGTTGATTGATGGGAGACTTGCGGAGTTATGATATGTAGATTCTCAGTTCCGAATAGAAACCATATTTTTCATCCTACATGCTTTGAGAAGGCTGCATATGCCTCTTACCCTTCTTATCCCTTGTTACAGCATCTCAATCACTGCCATTAACAATGTCATCTGTCCATGTTCCTTCATCTTCTTTTACATGTCAGAACATATCAGAAATGTAGGCAAAATATAGCAGAAAAATAACGTCACTAACAATTACAAAGCCAAACTCTAATTTTTTAAAAAAAAAATTGGTAATGAAAATCGAACGATATGTAAAGAAAATCAAGCAATTGGTAGTGAAAATCAAAAAATTGGCAAATCCTAAATTCGAAAATTCCTTAAAACTCCTAAATTTACAACTCTATCTATGAATTATGTAACTCACTACACTACCAGTTGGACACGGACAATACTCGCAAGGAAGGACACATTTTGGAGGCAAGAGTGCAAAATCAAGTAGCGGACCTCAACAATCTTCCAATATCGAGTGAAGAACTTCTAGAGCAGGAAGGGAGTGTTGCTCTCCAATTGGGAAAGAAACTAGGAATGGTAATGGAGACAAAATATATGGAGCAAATCAAACAGATGGAAATTTGTGACAAAAAACAACAACAGAGAATAGAACATTTAGATAATAAGGTGATTCCGAATGTGGTTTAGATGCGATTGCTCGGTTGTAATGCTCGTGGAATAGGTGGAGTAAACAAGCATAAGGAGATCAGAGAGGCCATTGGAAGATTTAATATACAAATGATAAATACTCAAGAAACAAACAAAGCCGCAATTGAGTATAGATTATGTGAGACTATGTGGAACACAAGAAACATTGATTATGTAGAAAACTTTGCTCAAGTATGTCCGGAGGTTTATTGGTGGCATGGAGAAAGGATGCTTTTAGCATAGAGCGGGTATGGAGAGAAAAAGGAATTTTAATGTCCGGGAGGAAGATGCACCTAAAATAAATGTAATAAATATCTACTCTACTGGAAACATTGTGGGAAAAATGCAGCTGTGGGGCAACGTTTTACAAAGAATCAAAATGGATCCACATGAGCTATGGTGTGTCTGTGTGGAGACTTTAATACAGTAAGGTCACAACAAGAGAAACTAGGAATTACAACAATGCCAAGAAGCAAAATAATGAAGTCCAATCAGTTTATAAGCCAGGTTGAATTAGTAGACTTACCACAGGAAATCAAACAATATATCTGGCACCAACTAGGTGGAAACAGCGCAAGCAAGTTGGATAGATTTTTAGTGTCGGAATGGTAGTTGCAAAAATGGCAGAACATCTCACAAGTCCCCTTAGATAGGAGATACCCGGACCACTGCCCAATTATCCTAGTACATGACAATCAGAATTGGGGCCCAAAAACATTTAAGATCATGAATGCATGGTTTATGCATGATAATTTTGATGCATTTGTGAGGGAAGCGTATCACTCATCAGCAATTTGCCGATGATACACTATTGTTTGGAAGTGGAGCTGATGAGGATATATTAATCTACAAAAAATCCTACGACTTTATGAGATTTGTTCATGCCTAAGGGTGAATTTTATGAAGAGAAGATTGTTTGCAATTAAAATGGAACCACTAGAAGGAGAAAACCAAGCTTATATATTAAACTCCAAGCTTGACTCTATACCTTTCGAGTATTTAGGAGTGGAAGTTGGAATCAATCATAAACGACTAGGAGCTTAGAAGCGAGACCTTGATCTGATACAAAAGACGATTCAAAGTTGGGATAGGAAGACAATATCATTTGGAGGGAGAATAGTTCTAATTCAAGCATGATTATCAACCATCCCCACCTACTACCTATCTCTTTTCAAATCACCTAAATAAATTTTGAAGAAGATAACCCAAATGCTAACAAAATTCATGTGGGGAGGAAACTATGGGACACAAGAGGATAGCTTGAGTCTCTTCGAATAAGCTATGCAACCCAAAAAATGAAGGTGGATTAAGCATGAGGAACCTGGAATAACTTAACCGAGCATTACTAAGTAAATGACCAGCTAAATTGCTGCTACGTAAAGAACAGTTCTGGCAAAAACTAATTAAAGAAAAGTATGACCATTTCTCAATCTCAAATAGTCGTGCAAGAGACAAACAAGATGGAGAAATAAATCTACTTGGTGAAAGGATATATTAACTGAAGCACACACAAAAGTATTCAATGATCAGTTTATTGTCCGCATTGGGAATGGCGGACAAACAACATTTTGGCATGTTAAGTGGACAAGACAGAATACTCTAGCACAAAAATTTAATCTCATCTATCAAGCAACATAAGACAAGAACACTACAATAAGAGCAAAAGGAGATTACATTGCGGATCATTGGAGATGGCTATGGATCTGATAACACTCTCTATTGCCCTAAGAACATCAATAATTTATAGAGATGTAGCATTTTCTCCTCAACGCCCCACTTGCAACTGAGGGATGTTAGAAGTATTTGTCCCATACCGGTTGTGAAACCTTAGTTGGACTAGTTTAAATATGAATTGTGGGGAGAACCTATCACCTTAGGCTTAAGGTTTTAATTGTGACAAACCACATTCCTACCAACTTAACCCCACGCGCACCTGCACACACGAGACCCGATCCGATCGTAAACGGTCGGACTCGCTTCTTCATAATGAGCTTGTGACCCGAGTGTTGGGTTGACCCAGTTTCTTTATCCTTTCTTCTAAATTCTATCATGCTATCAGAGCCAAAAATGGTTTCCGCTCTTCTAAAAAAATTTTCGGTGTGGCGTTCAAGTCCAACAGGGCTTGCGCAGTCGGACTTGAGGGGAGGTGTTAGAAGTATTTGTCCCATACCGATTGTGAAACCTTAGTTGGACAAGTTTAAATATGAATTGTGGGGAGAACCAATCACCTTGGGCTCAAAGTTTTAATGGTGACACTCACATTCCTACCAAATGAACCCCCACACGCACCTGCACACACACTTTATCCATTCTTCTAAATTATAACAAGGGAGAAGATCAGTGAATCCTGGCTGCTGATGCTTCTAATTTGTTCATGCAGGAATATTTGTCAGAAAAATCAGGAACATCTAGGAGCAACGAAAGTATAGAATAATTTAGTACCTATCAAGATCGGTGCTTTCAACTGG
>JAOYMZ010033862.1:0-16163 GCA_025802335.1 Pinguicula primuliflora | reverse complement strand
AAGACGGTTTAGTATTTTATTTCTTTTCTTCCTTTTCTTTTAATGCCTTTTAAGTAAAAGAACAATAAAAGTAAATGTAAAATGAAATAGGAGGTTACATTTCGAAATAGGATTGTTGCGGAGGTCACTTATCCAATTATTCTGTCACCTGTTTGATTTGTTGCAATGGTCTTTTCTGTGTGGGTGGGGATCACACGGTAAACAGTTGGGCTGTCATAAGACTCATAACTGATGAATGGAAGGTGCCTCCCATTGGATTTTAAAAAGTAAAAATATAATTTCTTCCTAAAAGTAATGTTATCAACTTACTATTTCTTTTTTAATTTATTTTTATTGTACTTCTATTTAAAAAATATTAAAAGAAAAAAAATAAACTAAACTGTATTAAAAACTTCTAATCAAGTTAATCATCGAAAGACTTTTTTATGCACTAGAAGCTGAACCTTAAACATAAAATAACAATAGCAGCACTCAAAATTAATCAATCAAGGTTCAAAAACCCAAGCTGCACTTGTCAAAAGATTGGAGAACGGCCTCATCTTGGTATTAGCCCGGAGTGTGTAGATGCACCTTGTGTGCTGGGAGATCTAGTTCCTCGTATCCCCTCCCCCCCCACACACACGTGCAGGATCGAGGAATGCACCTCATCATCCCCCAGGGTGCAATGAGGTGGAACTCCACTTCTCTAAAGCTAAAAGTCCAATTCCTCGGCTAAAATCAGATAAAACACAACCTTCTTCACTCCTATAATCTTCACTACCACCATGACCCTCAAAACCCCCGGCGCTTTAGAGAATACCTGAACCGTACTTGACGCAAATGATTGGCCAAACTTTGCTAGGCAATCAACTTCAGGGTTGTTAACACGAGGCATGAACTCGATCTTGATCCTATTAACCCGATTGAGAAGTTTTATACGATCAAGGAGTGCAATATGGAGAGGATCAGACAATCGTCCCGCAATTAACCTTGTTGCAAGCAGGCTATCCGAGAATAGAATGGCATCGTGGATACCCAGTGAGTCCACCATTTCTAAGCCATATGCTATAGCCTAGAGCTCCATAGCTAAGACAGAGCAAACACCAATAGTAATAGAGAAGCCTTGTAACTAGTTCCTATGATCGCGTATCACACCCCCACAGGCAGCTCGAGAAGTGGACCTACAAACTGCTACATCAACGTGTACGTAGACATTGCATGCATGCACCGTTGACGTTGTGAGGTGCACCGACGCTTTCCACTGGGTCACAATTACCTTGGCATGTGCATGTGCACGCTGGACTCCTTCGTTGTGCGCCAAAATTAGAGTATATAGTCCCGCATCAGAGGTTAGGCATAGTTTAAATGTCTCCTAATTCTTGTTCGTCCATAGCTTCCAACATATTGTGGCGAAAAAATCCAACGACGTGACATCAACCTGCACAGAAATGATATACAAGGAAAGCCACTCATGCACATCAGAATTCATAAAAAAATGGGAGGGGAGATTAGGTAAAAGAAGTTTTCAAATTCTTTTGCTACGAGGGCAGTCCCGTAGCACATGTAGTAATGTCTCCACCCCTTGACAATAGTGGCAATCCGGGGTCGTTGCTATTTTCCTCACAAAACGCGAGTGATTCTTCCATGAACAATCGTGAGCCGCTTTCCATAAGAAAATTTTCACTCCTTCCTGGTGGTGGTGGAGGGACCATATGCAACTCCAAATCTTATCCCCTGCATTAGGCTCGGAAGGGTAGAATAGATCCATCGCTGACTTGCATGAAAAGATTCCCTTGTCCGATAGTCGCCAAGATCGCCGTTCCACCTTACTCGCTGCATGACGGGGAGGCAACGCTAAGATTCTCTCAACCAGGTGGGGAGCCAAAGAGTGAGCTTACTATAATCCAACCACCTCCTGAGCTTAGACAAAAGGAATTAACTTTGATGGTAAAATCGGAGGGAGGGATGGTTAGAATGACATGAGGAATAGTGGTGCATCAAAAGGATACCGAGTATCAAACTAAAAGGATACTGAATCACCTGTACCTACAACCCATCGTGCGCACTCCTCAATCACCCCAAATAGCTTGGAGATATTCTTCCAAAGGTGGGAGACGGAGGTAGAAAGGGTTGTATTATGAGAGGAATTGCCCGCGGTGAGATACTTGGCCCTAAATATTTCTTGAAGAGTATAAGTTTTTACTTTATCACCGTTAAGAAAAACCTCTTCTAAGAAAAATCTGAAAACCTCGACATGAATTGCCGTCAACATGTCGCTGGAAATATCATCAAACACGCATACACAAAAAAATTTGTCCAAATTTCTGGTGATCAAATATATTGAGAGAATGTCTCAAATATGCACATGAACTACTCTAACGGGAAAGAGGAGCAACAACAGTTTTAAGAGAATTCCAAGCATAGATCGAACTTGCTGAAATATCATGGTGGTGGTGGTGGTGGTGTTATGGACGATATGGAAACATCAAGAAATGTGGATTTGAGGGTGAGAGATGACTCTGGTGGACACATTGCAAATCATTCCTCATCTCGAAATCTGACGGTAGTCATCTTGAATGAAATTTGTACATTGCGGCATGATTACACAACTCCATTTGTGGTCTTAACGAAATCATAAAGGTCTGAATGTATGTTTTCGAAACTCTCATATACAACCCATTGGGTTTGGAACAGAGTCCATATTATAGATCTGCAGTTTTGTTTGATCAATTTTCTGAATTTTTTTTATTATGTGGAACATTTACACAGGTGCTCATACCCAGTGATGAACTTGAACTGTTAAGCATTCCGAGATACCTATCATCAGAGGTCTATGACAACGCGCATGTGGAGTTCCCAATGAAGAAGAAGCATCACAGCATGTGACTGATGCAGTTACCGAGCATCAATTGCCTGAGGATAGGGTCAAGAAGACGAAGAAAATGAAGAAGAAGAAGCATCACAACAATGCGACTAATGTGGCTGCCAAGAAACAATTTTCTGAGGACAGGGTCCATAAGATGAAGAAAAAGAAGCATCATAGCGATACGGTTGTCGAGCGACAATTTTCTGAGGATAGGGTCAAGCTATCAATGTTATACCTACTAGAGGGTGTGATCCTAGCAGGTAATTCAAAGAAAAAGTCGATGAACTTTCACTTGGAATGATAAATGATCTTTTTATGTTTAATGTCTATCCATGGAGTAATAAAGCTTATGTGGAGATCGTCCATAGCGTTGGCCTAAAAGACCTCCGGGTGAAGTACTCAAAGTACCGTGAACAAAGGCAAAAAGAGACTTATACGCTGACAGGTTTCTAGTTTGTTTTACATATGAGTCGTTTATCATTTATTGATGTTTTCATATATAAAGTTTAACGTGAAGATGTACCTAAGAACTATGTGTATTCCATTGAAATAAAATTTGATGTTGGAGGTAATTGCCAAGCTCTCCCTAATGCGTAACCACTGTATAGTTGATAGAAGAATGATGAGGTTTCCCAGGTGCCTGAAATGGAGTTGTTGTCCGGCGATGAGGAGTCAGGAAGAAGTCATTGATGTTTTCCACAACAAATGGGTAGGGAACCACAGTCTGGGAGCTCGAATGATGTTTACGTGCATCGCTGATACCGTATACAGGATCAGACAGCAACATTTAGAATTCCTATGTGCATTATATCGGGTAAATCACGTCTGTCGTGATTCACCAACTCTACGTATATGGGGCATGCATGAACGATGTGCGGGTTCCTAACCAAAGCATGATTGCACTGCCTCATATACATGAAACGTGTACATCCCATTTGTCGGGTCTATGCCTGATGCTCTGATATCGTATATGGAATCTGACAACACATTAAGAATTCTCCCGCATGCAATACTTTGGGTACATCATGCCTGTCAGGATGAACCCACTCTGCGTATATGGGACCATGCACGAACAAGGCACATTCCTAACCTAGCCGTTGTTTTCTCGATTTCTCTCCCAATGCATTCTTTATCCGATCTTAAAACCTTCGAGGAAATAGTATGGGATGCTATATATAAAGGATATTGAGGGCATTCCTGACTGTACGGATGAGCGGATCATTAAATTGGTAAACATAATCAATACATCTGGGGCAATCTCACGAAGAAGACGAGATCTATTAAATGAGGAAAGACAACTCCATGCCTTCCACAACCATCTCATGATTCTTATCTTACTACTCAACAGCCGATTCCGACGAGTCATGATGCATTCAAAGTGTACATGGTATCAAGTAGTACAATGCTAAAGAGCAAGGGTCATGATCCACAGAGAGCCACTCCTAAACATGCTTCAAATTCACAACTAATGTCAAGGTAACCGAACATTCAGCGGGTTGTATTTTACTAACAACTAAGCAGAATGTAAAGAAACTAAATGCAACAAAAAGTTGGACGGATGTTGAACAAATGTTTTTATACACTTGAACCAAATTCGCAACACAATGGGATCAAAATCACGGAATGGAGAGGTGACTCAAGACTTAGGTATCTTGCCTAACTACTTTGTAATGAACCACACTTATGCATCAAACAATCATATCTTTGCTAATCTAGGACCATGGAACCCATGTATAACTAGCTCTCTTCTGAGGTTTACTAGTTAGTCTACCCAACACGAAGAGAATTTGGCCTCCCGGCCTCACATCAGCGTGTTGGTGAACGCAAGATCACAATATGGACTGTTCTTTATATATGGCATCACAAGTTAGGGGTCATCCCCCATAGAGGGTGGTGTGGACGTGCCTATTATAGAATCTACACAAATGATTCCTCAATGAGTGAAAATCACCTAGCTAAGCTCATGTCATTCGGATTTTAACAACATGCGCATATGCAAAACAAAGCACAACCATCATAGAATAGCAAAATGTTGATATTCAATGCATAAACGTGATTCAAAACATGTAGTTTCGACTCAACCGAGCCTTGAGTCCAGAGAATTTAGCTCATGCTAGAAGCATGAGCTAATACAAACACAAATGAATGAGCAAAGCAAGCCATGGAATCCGTTGAAATCAGCAACAAGAGAAACTCTTCCACCGGAGCACTGTCGGACCACTTTCGCTTGAATCACCCAAATCGCCTCTCTTGCCACCTCCAATGTGTGTTTTATTTGAATGAAGATTGTGAAGTACTTCAAGGGAAACAATGTACCACCCTCTAGTGGTTTGAGAGATACAACCGCTGTAAGGGTCGGATCCGACAATTTTTCTTCTTTCACCGAAATGGCAAAACCTCTTTTTTTGGTTGTTGGTGAACATTGCTTGAAATTGCTATTTCTGGTCTCCTTGGCCCATGTGTGCATAGAAATGATGTATCACACGTCCGAATGTTGTGTGCATCTATCAAAACACATTTGAACACAAAATAAGGTGTAAACTAAGTGATTGGGGCATAATGTAGGATAAATGATATTCTAAATAAGTTCAGAATGTGATATAATATGAGGTTATCAACTATCGTACACTTATATGATGTTTGTCCTCAAGTATATGATCAATCATACTACCATAGATACAATCAATATAGAATGTATGCATGAGATCAATGAAGCACAAGTCAAGAGCTAGAAGGTATCATGTATAATGAGGATGTGTCTGATTTAAGAAGTAGCTTGAATCAAACAAACAAATGCATCTATATGGCTCATATGGATAGTATACTGTCAAGGCTATGCAAATGTGAGCTCATATGGAGGGCTAGTGTCTCAATGGAAGTAACTTAGTGAAGGAAAGATATCACTACACATTATCTTGATTCATGCTTTCCTAGCAGTCCCTAAGTGTGTCCTTTTTAGACAATTTTTTGTTTCTTTAGGGATTAACCAAACTCTTCATCATCTACCTCTAGCCTAATGCATGAGTCTTTTGAGCAATCTCAGACCAAGGCTCAACCCCCATTACACTCTTATAAAGAGACAGTGTTTAGGTGAGGGCTTATCTCTTTATGGAGTTGGAACAGATCATGATGGTCTCTCACTTTGGTTTAATTAAAACGTGGACATTTCTCTAATGTCAAATCCGAATGAGAGATAACGACAATTAATCGCTCATGTCCCTTCTTCTTTTGCCTTCAAACTCTTGTTGTTTCTTCTTCTTGATTGATCTTCTTTTTCAGATTGGTTTCAACTCAGTTCTTTCTTTAATGGCTTCTGAACTTCTTTTTGGGGTTCCTGGTTTTGCTCTAGGTCTCCTTTAACTTTGAATGATGGATTTGAGAGCTCCTTTGATCAGAAAGGGGGAATTTCAGAAACTTTGATCTTCTTCTTTTCAAGTGTACCCCTTCTTCTTATTTTTGAGATCTCTTGTCCTTATTTGGATCATTTCTTTTGCTTTGTAACCTCTTCTTTCATCAGCCTTCATGACTAACCTCTGGCTGGCACTTCACTTTGATTCTTGGGTCAAAAACAGGTTCACCTCATCAACTCATTCAGATCAGACTAGAAGCTATATTTCTCCCTTTTCTCATTAAAAAGTATGAATACTTAGCCTCAGATCACCACTAAATTCATGCACCACCACCATTCATACCAATGAAAAGTCCAATGTCCTCCTCCAATAGGAATAGATAAGTAATTCAATCCAAAAATAGAAAGCATGCATAGTCAAGATAACCATCCGAATGTGAGTGAGCATAGTTTAGAGTGATCAATTGAAAATTTTGGCCAAAGAGTATCAAGAACAGTATAATAAGAATGATATGAACAACACGTGATGCTACGACATGCTCCCCACCCCACACTTTAATCTTCATTTGCCCTCAAGTGAATAAATCGGAAATATATTCCAAATTTTGTAGAGTAATGCACTAGATTTCTAGCAGATACACTCTAACTAATTTGCATATATACTCCGGCATGTCTTTCATATTTCTAAACAAATTGCTAAGGTAAGTAATGATATAACCTGATGGTTTGCAGTATCTCACGCACATTTGGTGTCCTCTATGGGGATTCTTTGAACTGCTCTAAGATTCAACCTGACCTGCTTGAATGAGTTGCTACTCTGAGGGGTCTCACGCCACACTTGGTTGGAACTCAGGCTTGCTTAACTGGATCATTCTTCAAAAAGATGGTTATAAAACTTAAGAAAAAGTAATTGAAATCTAAAAGTATCTAGTCTGAGGTGCTTCCCAATAAGCTCTGAGTTTAGGATCCTCAGATCGGCCTCTTCTTATTTGCTCTAATGCTCTGAAGCGCATAACTTCCTTACTTTGGATAAAGTCTTCAGGGGACGTGTAAAGTTTCAACCTGTGGCCATTCACCTTGAAAATTTTGCCCTAAGGGTGTTTCACCTCCACAGCTCCATAGGGAGAGATCTGTGATAAGCCTAAATTGTGTAGCATTATATGCTTGCTTATATTGTCATTTACCTCGGGTTTATGCTCTATATGCTAAGTTTGTGACTTAATTCATGTCATTTGTGTGACGATAGGAAAATACAACACTTTCATGTGTTGTACGCAACATTGGGGCAAATGGACAAAAGGAGCCAACATTATGTCAACTCGAACTCAAATCAAACAAGTCGCATCTATCACGATACAAGGAAGGCTGAGGTGTGCTTAGAGATACACGAGTTGGGAGTCAAATTTGGGCACCAGTACGTGGTTTGAGAGCCACGAACTTGAAGATATTTTGATGAATAAATGTTGTGTTCGAAGAGGAAAGAGAACTGAGCCTTGTGCAATCTTGTGAAGCATATATCTCTCAATATACACAAGGGCGGAGGCATCCATCATCAAGGGGATACTTACATAAGTGCTTGAGTGATTCCAAGCAACAAAAGGCAATTGGTAGGCAACGGTCTCGATGAAAATAGGGAGACAACAGAAGCTATCCTTCGGAGCTCCCGTGAAGAAGTTCTCTTGTTACTGATTTCAATGACTGCCATGGCTTTTCCCTCTTGCTGTTTTGCTTGTATTTTGGCTCATGCCTCGAGCATGAGTTGAACTCTTATAGACTTAGGGCTCGGTTGAACCGTACTATGTTGTTTTGATTTAGTGTCTACGGATCATTTGCACAATATTTGCCATCTCGAATGAAAGTGTATTGTTTTATAATCTTGAGTTATTTTTGTCGAAGTATCTTGAGTTTATCTAAGTGATTTGCATGTATCGAGGAATCGTATGTGTAGATTCGATAATAGGCATATTCAAACTATCGTCCTGGGATATTACCCTAACTTGCGGTGCAATGTATAAAGAACAAGACCACATCTAGATCTTAGTTGGGCCAAAGCTTCAACTAAGTTCACCAATTGATCGTCCTAGGGATATTACCCATAATCTACCTCTAAGTTTGTTAGACTGACTAGTTCCTTGACCATAGAGCTAGTCATACATGGTTTCTGTGGTTCTATGTTAGCAAAGTTTGAGCCTTTGGTACATAGAAGTGATCATTGACAGTGTATCAAGACAACACAATGTGGCCTTGAGTCATCTCTCTATTATGTTTCACCTCTATTTCTAGTGCTTGTTTGGTCCAGGTATAGTGACAGCATCTAAACCATTCTTGCATAGCTGTCTATTATAGTTAGTTTGGTTACATTCTGTTTAGTAGTGTAGAAAAGACATCCACCTTATGTTTCGTTTACCTTGTGGTCATTTATGAATTGAAGCATGTTTTGAGCTTACTCATTTGGGAGATGACTTTTGCTCGCAGCAAAGTACTACTTGTGACAGTATATACTTGCACTTAGCTGTATTCATTTTACACTCACCGAGTTTTTGGCATCTTTGTCGGATAGTAACACCTCATTACATGCTTTTAATTTGCAACAAGTTACGTTGTTAACTATCTTTATTTTCTGTTGTCTGACATTTCTGTTTCGCTTGTGGCAGGAAGTTTATGAGCCAGTCACACGTTGCCATATCGAATTTCGGACTCATGTCTCGGCATAATCATGGAACTAGCCTGCATACCATCTTGATTCAGGGTCTCAGTCGCGCATTCTGGCACTCCCTTAGAACGCAAACAACATTCAAGGTGTGTCTCGTTCAATTCTCGTTTTCACGTTGGCTAAAAAATCCTGCAACATTGCCATATTCACGCAAGAAAATTGTAGACTCAGTGTAGTCGAACTTCCTTTTAGCATTGTAATGCAAAACTAAATCCATTGTATCTCTACTAAGACTATATCTAGTGTAAAGAAGATTTAATAAAGATGTGCATAATAGGTTCTCCACAATTTGAACAACTCTCAAACTACAATCGACGTCTGTTCCTCTAAGCTCCAAACGATCCTTTACTTCATCAAGATTTACAATCTTTTAAAATAAATTGAGAGATCTACAAATAATAGAAAAGAGAACAATGTATATATAATATAAATACGTATAAGCAAGTAGACGGGTTACTTGATCAAGCACGGTAATCACGACTCCAAAGTGTTGGGTGAGCGAACACAGACTGCGACCTGTATCCTTGACCACAAATTAACTGAATTAATCTATGGTCCGTTTAGTAGTAAGCATTTAGTGAGATTTTGTAAAATTATCTAACTAAATCCATTGTTTAGTAGGAGTGATGGGTATGGCAACATTTTCTTATTTGATTAGAGAAAATGTGAGATAATATTTCTCATTTAAAAGGATGATATTTGGTGTGATAATTTAAATTTTTTGTTAAAATGATTAATTTGTCAGTCCCTACTAAAATTATTGAAATAATTATAAAAAATTATAAATTTTGGCTTCATATATCAAAAATAGGGTAAGATCCATGTACATATAAATGAACACACGTTTTCAATTCCCGCAACTAGCATTGCCCGTTTACGAAAGTTGTCACACCGTTGGAAAGCTTATACATAGGAGATCATAAGCCACATGTTTAGTTTCGGTTCCGGCGATTTCGTCGCCGGAATTTTCTAAAACTCTATTTAGGACTATTTAACCCAAGGAAAAATGTGAACCCTCCATTAAACGGTGATAAAGTCGTCGAAATATCACCAAAACTTGAACATATGATCTTTTATGTATAAGCTTTCCAACGGTGTGCCCACTTTCATGAAAGGGCGATGCTAGTAGCCGGAATTGAAAACGTGTGTTCATTTGTGTATTCATTTATATGGAAATTGAACCTGTCCCATTAAAAATAGTTATAAATAATATTTTTATATTTTGTAATATATATAAAAAAAATCAGATTTTTTAATTTATAATATATTTTTTTCTCAACTGTTTTTATTAGAGTTTCGGATTTTTTACGTATCCAAAAAAAAGAGTTTTGAATTTTGAGTAGTCGATACATAAAATTAAACTTATTATTTATTTATTTTATTAAGATATTTGATTTCATTTATTCCGATTCGAAATTTTAGCTCTATATTCAAACCCTTACCTGAATATTTTCGGGTATGGATTTTACTATACATACTCAAAAAAAATATATGATACCCGTTGGGTGTCGGATTCGTGTATTCCAATTTTGACGAAAAATATAAACACCAATATTTGTACGTGATGAAAAAATCGGAAAATAATTAGGAAAAATGACCTAATTCACTTCTCACTTCATTAAATAGTCACGTGCCTTGTTTATTCTTGTGATTTCTTGCGAATTCTTTCGTCCGGCATAGAATTACTCGTATAGTTTGGGGACCACAAGAGAAATTCAAAGTATTCGGTTTAATTTTCGATTTCCATGTAGTCCATCAAGTATTTCTCTATAGTGAAAGGCGAACCCGTAATACAAGGACCAACATACCGAATAACATGACACACTGAGGGGGTGTTTACAACAGCTTATGTAAGTTGTTTATGAAGGTTGTACTGCAGTTTTGTTTTTATGAGTGTTTGGTAGAACTGCTTCTGCTCCTTTAGTGCAAAAGCTGTTTTGGCCTATAATCCAAAAGCAGATGAGTAGATGCTTCTGCGGTGAAAAAGCAGGCGGTGATATTTTTGAAAATAAACGAAATACATATGTAATACCATATTACCCTTGAAAATTATTTATATGATTAAAATATATCATTTTAGTCGAATTGTAAGAGTAAAATTGAACTTTCTTTATATAAATATAAGAAAAGCTAAAAATATTTGCAAACACTACTATTAGATTTTTTTCTGTAGCGCCATAGTTTTCGCAAACACACACCATTTTTTTACAAATCCGTTTTTTTTTTCATTTTCTCCATTGAAAAGTGATTTGCAAAAGTAAAAGCATTACTAAACACACACTAAGGCTATGTTTGTAAGTTCTGAAAAGTTACTTTTGGCTTCTTAATCGCATAAGTCCTTTTTACACTGTTGAAAAAAGCCCCTAAAAGCCCAAAATCCAAAAGTTTTTGGCGGTGGATTGGCGTTGAAAAAGCCACTAAAAGCCCAAAATCCAAAAGCTCTCTTAGAGTAGTTTCTCGGAGGCTTAAGGTGGTGACAATTTTTTAATTATTTAAAAATTTTCTTTTAAGATAATTTTATCTATATACAAATCAATCATATCAAAATATCCAAAAATTTGCTCGTATTATATCCAGTTTGTCACACTATTTTTTTAACTTTTGCCACAGTAAAGCTCACACTGCAAACACTTTATAACTTCTTTATAAAAACACATTTTTTTAACGTCATTCTCAAAAGTCAAAAGCAGCTTTTCAGTAGAACTTACAAACATAGCCTAAGGTGGTCTAAACACATGAGCATCACCGAGACTCATAGTTGGATGTACAGGACGCAGAGCAGAATGCTCATCGTTGTTAGCACACGCCGCAGCCCACTGCAGATTAGTCACCATGAGCCCCTGTCTGACATAAAGCTCAACGTCATGCTGGTTATCGGCTCAACTCACTTTTTTGCTGTCGTTTAATTCATAACTAGTTATAACCTGTGGTTTAAACCAAAAACAATCATAAAAACACTTACGGAAAATACGGTTCGCGCGTGACCCACGTGCCGAAAGGGAAATTCTATCATCTTAGCCCAAATTATTAAAAAAGAAGAATAATTAATTAATAAATACGTCGAAGCTATATATAAACTCACGTGTCATATGGAAGTGCACGATGCGCTAGTAATTATAGTGATCTTCGTTTCGACAAACGATAAGCGATTCGCCGAATATTTTATATTGAAGTAGAAATGAAAAGTTTATTAAAATATAAAAATAATAATACAATATTCCAAATAAAAGAAAAATAGAAAAAAGAAAACGCACATGTACCTCTTCGACAGGAAATGCTTACCTAGCAATGATAGGACACAAGAAAAATGAATCTGTTTTAATAGATAGAAATTGCCCTAAAAACTTGAATTTGGCACTACCTATTTATTGAAGATTTGATGGTTTGTATGATTTGTGTATTGATATGAACAAGAACACAAGAATTTACGTGGTTCACGAGAAATTACTATTCCACGGTGAGAAGATGAGGCGCCCTCCTATTTCTTTCTTCTCTTTTTTGTTGTTCTTTTCGAGTTTTACACATCAAGGATATATAGATCCTTCACACGTTTAGATAAGGTAAGTCACGAAATTTTGGTACATCAAATCCCGATAGATATGGGAGAAATTTGGTGATTGACTCAAATCTCTTCTCCTTTCTTATCTAGTATTCCTTCCTTTTCCAACACTCCCCCTCAAGTTGGATGTTGGAGGGGCCAACACCCAACTTACTTACAATTTCATGAAACACACGCCCTGCATCCGCTTTTGTCAAAATGTCTGCCAACTAGTCCTCAGATCTCACATAGGGAAGTGTAATCATCCCATTATCCAATTTCTCCTTAATGAAGTGTCTGTCAACCTCCACATGTTTTGTCCTGTCATGTTGCACAGGATTTTCAGAGATATGAATTGCTGCTTTATTATCACACCTCAAGGGATATGCTCTGTCAGGGGGAAAGCCTAACTCGGTCATTAGCTTCCGTAACCATAAGATTTCTGAAACTCCTCTCGCTATGCCATGAAATTCTGCCTCGGCACTTGATAAGGTCACCGCCTTTTGCTTCTTACTCTTCCATGTCACTAAATTTCCTCCCATGAATGTAAAATACCCGGACGTAGATCATCGATCAACTGAATTTTCGGCCCAATCAGCATCTATGTATGCTTTCATAGTCAAGTGGCCATTGTTTCTGAATATTACTCCAGTGTCTGTGGTACCCTTTAGATATCGAACAATCCTGAGTGTCGTCTCCCAATGATCCTTCTGAGGCTGGTGCATGAACTAACTCACAATACTCACAACATATGCAATATCAGGTCTGGTGTGTGACAAATATATCAGCTTTCCCACAAGATATTGGTACTGCCTCTGCTCAACGAGTTCGGCCTTCTCCATAATCTTCAGACCATGATTAGGTAGCATGGGTGAATCAGCTGGCTTGCACTGCAAGAGACCTGTTTCAGCCAACAGATCCAAAATATACTTTCGCTGACAGATGTAGATTCCTCCTTTGGAGCGAAGAACTTCAATTCCCAAAAAATACTTGAGTGCTCCCAAGTCCTTCATCTCGAATTCCTTGAACAGGCTAGTTTTCAAACCTACAACTTCCTCCTCATCATCTCCTGTTATTACCATGTCATCAACATATATAATTAGGCAGGTGTTTCCTTGAGGTCGCCTTTTCAGAAACAACGTGTGATCAGAGTTGTTTTGGTGGTATCCATATCGCTTCATGGCCATAGTGAAGCGTCCACACCAAGCTCGTGGGGATTGCTTCAATCCATAGAGAGCTTTCCTCAGTCTGCACCCCTCCTTGGGTCGAAACTGTTTCGAAAAACCAGGGGGGCTTTCCATGTAAACTTCCTCTTCCAGATCTCCATGAAGGAATGCATTCTTTACATTGAACTGATGAAGTGGCCAGTCCCTGTTAGCTGCAATAGAAAACAACACACGAATGGTATCTATTTTAGCCCAGGTGAAAAGGTCTCAGAGTAGTCAATCCCATAGGTCTGGGCGTATCCTTTGGCCACCAGTCTAGCTTTGAATCTTTCAATCATTCCATCAGCTTTCCTCTTAATCGTATAGATCCACTTGCACCCGACTGGTCGCTTCCCTTCTGGGAGTTCACATTTTTCCCATGTATGGTTTCTTTCCAATGCTTCCATTTCTGTTTTCATTGCTTTCCGCCACTCAGGGATACTCAAAGCTTCTTCCACATTCTTGGGGGTCTCTTCCTAGTATAAGGCCATGTCTAATGCCTTAGCTGATGATGATATGTTCCCTCTGAAAAGGTTAGCCACAGGATATCGCTTTGAGCCAGGTACATGATCAGCAATATATCTCCGAGGTGTCACTCCTCTGGTGGATCGCTCAGGCAGAACACGGGTCAGTGGGATACCTGCAGGCTCAACAGATATACATTCTTCAAGTATAGACTCAGGAGGAGACTCAGGAGGGATACTCACCTGGATATCCGGAGAAGGAGGGGTCGATGATACTATGAGGCCTCCAGATTGTACCAGTGGGAGCATTGATGGAGCTGGGGATGAAACCTGTGGCGGTTCGATTATGGGAGAAGTGGGTAGCTCTTTCTGAGGTTCGGTCATGATAGATAGCAGACTGATCCAATCTAGTGGGTCACTCTTGATCTCCCCCTGACCACTAGATGTAGGAGCACGACAGAAGTAAAATTCATCCTCAACAAAGTCGCAGTGGAGTGTAGTAAACAAGCGTCTGGATACTGGATCATAGCATCGGTACCCTTTCTGATGTATTCTGTAGCCAACAAATACACACTTTAAGGAACATGGGTCAAACTTCGTTCGGTTCACCTTTGGAATGTGAACGAACACAGAACACCCAAATACTCATGGAGATAAAGTGACATAAGGAGGGACCTGAGTATGAGGCGATAAGGCCTGGAGAGGTGTGGCGAGATTCAGTATCTTAGTAGGCAGGCAATTCGTCAAATAGGTGGCCGTGGCTACCGCCTCGGGCCAAAACAATAATGGTACCCTAGACTCCAACATGATTGCACGGGTTATCTCAAGCAGGAAGTGATTCTTCCTTTCGCCTTCACCATTCTGTTCCGGACTATAGGGACAAGTGGTTTGGTGAATCAACCCCTTGTCAGAGCAAAACCTGGACATCTAAGAATTTACAAACTCTCCTCCATTATCTGAGCGGAGAATTTTGATACATCGCTCAAATTGGGTAGAAATCATACGATAAAATTCAATAAACTTCCTACAACCTCAGATTTATTTTCAAAAAAATATATCCAACTCATACGGGTACAGTCATTAATAAATAGAACGAAATATCTTAGTCCGCTACCACCAATAATAGGGCCAGGTCCCCAAACGTCAGAATGAATAATTGAAAACGGTTTATTAGTACGAGACAAACTAGGAGGAAAAGAGGTTCTATGAGCTTTAGCCCGTAGGCATGAGTCACATGATATCGGAAAACCAGATAAATGAGGGAACAACTTCTTTAGATAGGTGTTGGAGGGATGACCTAAGCGTTGGTACCACAACCAACTTTTCTGGGATGCAAGACTACGAACGGTCAAGGATTTTGATGGAGGGACAACTTCGTCAACATGGTACAATCCAGCTCGTTCAGTACCACGCCCAAGGATCTCCTTCGTCCGAATATCCTGTGATACACAAAATGAAGGATACATTAAGACTGCACAGTTCAGCTTTTTCGTAATATGGCTAATGGAGAGCAATTTATGAGACAAAGCTGGAACATATAAGTAATTGGACAATTTGAGACGTGGAGTGATCTCAATTATCCCAGCACCTGAAATCGGAAGTAATTCTCCATTAGTTGTTTGAATACTCCTCCTCTAGGGACCCTGTGTCTCACTAAGATCATTAGCATCATAGGTTACTGTATCAGTTGCCCCACAGTCAAAGGTCCACTGATTATTCTTCCCTTTCGCATTATCAACACATGAATATATAGTTCCAAAATCAGAATCTTCATTATTCCCGAAACACCCCTGGGGAAAATACCTTGCTGTATTATATAAGGATGGGCAGGGAGGTAATTTTGCCCTCTCCACGTGTATACCTGTTCGGTCGCCCTTCACATCGCAATTTTCACTCGTCTCTTCATTTTTGGTCTGGCGATATTTCCCTTAGTAGCAAGACTTGTCCTCCCCGTTGATTTCCACGGAGTATCCACCACAGATGCTGGAGTTTGCGAGCTGGGGCGTGGGTTGTTGCCTCCAGACACCCAGCACGTCGAAGCCGTGCTCG